>CAJQZM010038507.1:18535-38056 GCA_907164665.1 Colias nastes | reverse complement strand
CCGCCCCGGCGCGGGCGCCAGCCTCCACTGCGCCATGCGCCGCGAGATCTCACCCTGCACCTGCCGCCGCGAGGACAACGGCACCGGCGCCATCGTCGTCGTCTGCAAGAGCATCAGCACCTACGAGGAGATCGCCCGAGCGCTCACCGACAAGTTCAACCCGGAGACCAAGATCGTGCTCGAGGTGGCCAACTCCCAGCTGCCCGACTTCGCGGACCACACCTTCCGCGAGCTGGGCCTCTCCATCACCAGGCTCAAGCTCAACTTCGACAACCTAAGGCAAGTCTCACGCGAAATGTATGTGCGAGCTCTTTGTGTGAATGATCTTCGACACATTAAAACGTGATAATACAAAACAGTGCGTGAGTTGAGAGAAACGGCATGTCCATGATAAGAGCGAGCGATCGGTTATCGACGCAGTGGGCGGCTCCAGCAGGGTTCGCCATGGCCCAGCTGATCGACCAACTCGGCTACGCGGAACGCGAGCGTCGAAAGCGTGACTCTAACACAATTTTTTCCCAGTAAATTTCCCTTTGGAATGAGTTTATTATTGAGCTGTGCTTATCAGTAACTACAATTATTATTAGTGTACGCAAACACGAGGAACCCGGACTATGTAATTACGAGCGATGTTGTCGAGATACGGTTGATTTTTTAATTTCGATAGTCAGCAATTAGGGCGCCCGTGACCCATCACCTCGATCCTCGTTGACCACAATTGATCCGAAATTTTAAAGTAATCGATCGGCAAAAGTACTTTGAATTTCCCCTTAACGTATTCGCAATGAAATTTTGCTAAATAATGAATCATCAGAAAGTTATCGCTCTCGTTCGTGGATCTTTATGTTTTTGTGACAATGTTTTTATTATTTAACTTTAAGTACAATTGGAGTAATTCATTGATGATAAGTTTGAGCGAATATGTGTTTTTTGTGAAGGATTACGAGTATATTTGTTGGTGTGGGCTCCAGATATAGCCGTTCTGGGGATAACATCTAGGAGGGGCAGTGCGATAGTTTACCGGGTTATCTTAGGTCGCTTCTAAAGCAGTAAAATTGAATGATATCGCATTGGCCGTGTTGTATTTACTACATTTACCCTTAATGGAATGCTAACAAATTACAGCGGTCGTTTGAAAAATTAGCTAATGCGACTTCAATATTCAGAAGAATTTACTTTGTAAAAAGTACTATCAAAAAAGTATAAATGCAATGTATGATTTTTATCAAATATACATTTTTTGTACATAAAGTCTATTTTGATACATTTTTAACCCATATTGATGGGTCTTTAGACTTATCACAGTAAAGTGTCGTAATTGTAGAGCTACGCTTACACATTATTTGCATCATTGCGTATTGTAATAATTGTTTCAGTTTGTGTTGGACCGAATTCGAACAGAATTTTTGCCCATTAGTCATATAAATTGGCTTGGAAGATGAGAGAGAGAGAGAGAGAAGAGAATTCTTGAATTATAAAAATATAACTATTAACCTATTTCATCGGTTGGTACTTACGGAAAATCAAAGGAATACCTAAACCTCTAGATATAATTTTTATTTCTCAGAAACGTAAGAAGTTCACTAGATTATAGCACTGAACATAATATTACAAAATATTTCCCGAGGGATGTTTACAGAATAATATTGTGGGTAATAATATAAATTGTATCGAAGAACCGGCATCCGGCAGCGAATAGGACTTCCAAGAAATCAGGAATATTATAAAATAGCAAATCTGCGTTGCTTTTCAAAGTCACAACGATATATTTTATGTCAATATTTCTCCTTTGTATCTATATGTCTTAGTTAGTATTCCTCTTTTGTTTCTATTAAGTACATATTTATTATAATTATGTTCGTTAAAAATTACATTGATTGGTACCCAATTTGGTTATTTTACTTCTATTTTTAACCAACGAAGGAATGTAAGCGAAGGAACAAATTACATCTATACTAATATTATAAAGAGGAAAAGTTTGTAATTATGTAATTATGTATGTATGTATTATTTTCACGCATAAACCTCTTAAACGATTTTGATGAAATTTTGCACAGACAATCTTTAGACCCTGAGAAAGAACATAGGCTACCTTTTATTGCGGTGAAATATGTACCACGGGCGAAGCCGGGGCGGACCGCTAGTATTAAATATTTTTGTAAATTCATTGGTGTGTCGGCCGTTGTTGTCGGGACATAAGACATTAGTCGTGAAACGTATTCAAATACATATTATTTAAAATATTAAGGTGGACTATATTATTACGAGAGAGAGTAAGCAAATAATTAATTGAGCAATAAATTCCTCACACGGGTGCAAAAAAAAAATCGCACACCCTGCATATTTTCACTTCGACCTCAATTATTTCCAAATATATTTTGAAACTTTAAACAAAGAAAGTATACATAATAAGCTTCATCATCATCAACCCGTATATGTTCACACTGCTGGGACATGGACCTCCTATGAGGGTACTAGCTCTCTGAGCTTTAAAATTTATATTCATATCCTTAAACTTATTACGAGCCTTTGCTTTTCTTAAAACTTTAAAGGGCTCTACCCAGCACAACGTATATGCAACGCTCTACTATGTCCACTAGAGCATGTGAAAGCCGTATTTATTGGCTTTGATGGACAATTATTGCTGACGCCCCGTGCATACCACTACACTATAGGTCGTCTAGCGCCATCACTTTCCCACACTAGAACATACTGCTATAGGATATTATGGTAACGCTCAGTTCTGTGGAAAGTTGGAAGAAAACTATTCGAAATACACCTGTCTTTTAATAGATCAGAACCGCGTCCGAAATTGACGCCATCCCTCCGACAAGAACGCTTTCAATTTCCTTATGAATACGTAAACTCAATAAATGTAAGTAAATGGGCAGCAGTTCTATCCTCCAAGAGGGAGAGAGAATATGTTTTATCAGGCAGCGATAGATGGGGAAGAATCTACCTAATCATAATGCAATCATTTGGAACGTGACATTAAAACAGGACGTGCGTTGTATCAAACATGATCCGCATAGGAATAATATATCTGAACACAAAACTGAACTTTGCTACGTGACGGGGCAGAATGACGGTCCTCAATCTAGTGGACCTCTGAACAGGACATCTAAATTGTACTAAAGGAACTGAATATAGAAATTTCTATTATGTCTTTAATTTTAATTTATTCTCTCATTTAATAAGAGCCCTATAGATACTCACATTTTTATTTCGCACTTTGAAGAAGACTTTACGAGAAAGTATCAGTAACACGAACCGGAGTTCTTTGGGTAGTGGAGAGGCAATTTTAATATCGAGAGATGGATTCCAAATTTATTTGTTTACTGGGAATTTATCAAAGGATTAAATTTCGCTCGAAACGGTGGTTTCATCTGGAATCCATATTGAAGCGCAGCGTAATTCGATCAAAGCTTCCAAAGTAATTAAAACTGCAGATATCTATCTATTCTGAGAATTTAAATGAAATATTGCTTTGGTTTTAATAATATTTAACTACCATCTCGCCATGATAACGGTCAGAAAAAAACATACCCTCTGTATTCATATCGATAATAAGCTTTTATGTGTATTCGAAAGGTCTGAGAATGGATCGTCCATTTTTTTTAATACCCATGTTCTAAAATCTAACATAATTTGCTGGGTCGTCTACTATTAGTAAAAAAGCTTTACCAGATAACGTATAGATATGATAACGTAATTATTTCTTTTAAACTATCGTCTAAAAACTATCGAAATAAAAATATTGCCGAATTGCTTGAATTTTCTTTCCTTATTCATTTTTCACCGTGCTTAATTTGGTTTCAATATCTTTTATTACTGTGATCGTTGTTACTGTGTTTAAATTATCTCCATCTTCGAAAATTACATACAATAAAGTCATTATTTCTAAATACCGATAGCGATGATGAATTTGTTTCATGACGAAAATCGAGAGATAGAGAGAGACCTTAGAGAGACGTAATAAGCCTAACTAAATCAATTATAAAATTAAATGTAGTAATGCAAGTAAGTGAGTTGGGGTAAGTCCGGACATGGGGTAAGAACGTAAACATCAAAAATTCGGCGAATACGAGCGTATTTATATTTACGGTGGCAAAATTCTGTACGACTTCATTTTGTTTTGCATCGACCTTGGTCCCGGCTATTAAGTGGATTTCAAAAAAAAACGTCAAAAAATCATTTTAGAGCGTAAAAGATCGGATATATTTTTTTAATAGACCTTATGCTATATTCAATAGAAGTGCATTTAAAAGTATGTCCGAACTTACCCCGAAGAGTACTTTTTTACCATAGTCATAAAAAAAGTAAGTGTTGTTTTTAAACGCCTTAAAATCAGAAACTGTTGAGTTTATAAGAACAAACTTATTGTAGAACAAAGCGATGCTAAATTAATTGTCATTTACACCAGTTTTAAGTAGTAAATCTTGAACTAGTGATGAGAAAATCGGGCTTTTGCTAGACCATTTCAATACGTCTAAAATCCGTTCGGTCTTACCGCAACTCACTATACAATAAATTCCAGCATTGCTTGGCTAATAAATTGGATTTGCAAAGGTATGTTCTGCTGTTCAAACAATGCTTTATGGCAAACCGTATGGAGGAATTTCCAATAGTGCGCTGGAGTGAGGATTACAACTTTATAGCGTGAAATAACCCGGTTAGAGCTCTGGTAAATCCAAATTGCTGCATTGTATTGCCTTTGTAGTTGTTAGGAATCGATATTTGAGGAATATTCCTGGTTGGAGTAACAAATAATTTGAATCGTTTTAAATACGCAAGGAATAATCTAAAATGATAAAATCAATTTTACTAAAAATGATCTAATTAATGACGTTTCGTGTTCTGAGAAAGAAGGTTGTTATTTATTTCAACATTTTGTTGTAGCACTTCTATATCTATCCCTTCTAATATTATAAATGAGAAAGTAACTCTGTCTATCTGCCTGTCTGTTCTCCATGCCTAAACCGCACCGATTGGACATAGGATAGGTTTTATCCCGGGAATCCCACGGGAACAGGAACTATACGAGTTTTCCTATACGGCGAAGCCAAGGGCGGAAAGCTTGTAAAATAAAAGAAAGTCGCATTAGGTACCCCCAGTAACATACCTAACTATTTTATATTCGTTGGTATATTATAACCATTAAAACCATATATAAAAGTAAATTTAATATGTATATGTTTAAGTTTTTACCTTTATCTATACTAATATTATAAAGAGGAAAGGTTTGTATGTATGTATGGTTTTCACGCATAAACTACTGAACCGATTATAATGAAATTTAGCACACATATAGAGGGTAACTTAGATTAACACATAGGATAGGTTTTATCCCGGAAATCCTACGGGAACGGGAACTATGCGGGTTTTCCTTTGAAAACGCGGGTGAAGACGCGGGCGAAAAGCTAGTATCAAATAAAATACAAGCACCACCTCTGTAATTACACATCAATATCGATTCAGCAATTTACCGTGAAATAAACATGCTTTTGCAATTGTCGCACACTAATGGGTGAATAGATAACGTTATCGAAGCAAGTGTACTGACGTAAACAATTTTATAATTTGTTTATTTATTATTAGTTCTTGAGATAATTGAAATGGTTTTATGTGAGGGAACAATAATTCCGGGTAGCTCTTGTGTTTATTTCTTTTTTTTTTTTTATTAAAGCGGGTCACAGAGATGGTTTGCTTGATAGACGATTACCGCCCATGAACCATTGCAGAAGGACCTCTTTATAGGAAGGGAAAGAGAAATTATCAAATAAGAAATTTTAAATCTAAGGGCGGCGAGGGGGTCGCCCTATAGGTATTGCTCATTTTCATATGGTAAACCAAAAATGCGAATATGAGTCGATCGATCATTAATTCTCGTGAAATGGTTTGATGAAAGCTTCGTGAAAGTCAATAGACCGTAAGGAAAAATATTATTTGAACTAACTTGTGGACGCTTCTGTGCTCATCAAATATAAGGACTAGTGAATACGTAATTTTTGAACTTCGTAACCCACTGTGAAATAATCGTTTCCTTAATTAAATGATGAGTGGAGTTTGTCATCAAGTATCGTCATATTACACTGACGACACTCCATACATTTGAATTAGTGATTTAATTACTCGTAACAGCTTGCGTAGCATGAGCATTAAGCATATGTCTTATACATTAATATTTAATACGTGTGTGGGTGTGTGCAAGATTTAGTACAAATCAGTCACTCTTATTTATTATGAAGCATAAGTAAATCTTTAAATTAACCAATACTTAGGTAGGTACCTGTTGTTTTTGAAATTATTCAGAATGGAAAATAACACTTTATAATCCAATTTGGCTAAGAATCACTCTAAAAACACACAGTAAAAGAAGTTCTCTAACTTTATAATTTTAAGTTTGTTGTTGTTGAAAACAACTGTTTAATAAAATAATCAGCGTGATTATCACATTTCTGGTCTCTGTAGGCAACGCGACGCGAGACTTACCCTTTGCTCCTTAGAGCCGGATCAATTCGGAGTATACCAATATAACAGTTGATTACTAATTCACACGTTTAATTACAATAGTAATTATGAGTCCTAGTTAGCCATTTCATTGTTATACTGACCACTTATGTAGTCACTTAGTACCAATTTATAAGTTACTTGATGCAAATATTGGTTTAGATTTTATTTAAATAAATACAGTATGCTGATTTATAGAGGGGATCAAATTACGAGCATCAAATATTCATCAGAAAATAATCATCAAGTAATGTTTGTGATAATATTATTATTCCCGTGTTGATTTAAAAGAACAGGCAGAAGGCTTGAAATGACCAAGCTCTATCAGATTCCAATAACCTTGCCAAAAAAGCTGCATGGATCAGTGAATGTACCTACAAAGAAAAATTTTAATAGTTATAAATTTATGTAGGGATAAAACAAAAAATAATAATATGAAAAATATCCAAGGAACAGAGAAAATGTTATGCTCAGAAATAGCAAAAACAATTCGTCTACATACCTAACACTGGCAAAAAATCTTCGCTTATTGATAAAAAAAATACGTCTGCATATTAATTCCTATTTCAAAAAAAAAGCGCGACGGTGCAGGTGGACTGTTCTGGGCAAAAATATTATTTGGTTCACTTCAGATCCTATTTACTTAGTATAAGCACGGATAGAAAAATAATGCGTGATAAATTGTGTTTATGTCTTGTTTATGTGGAGATTTGTTTTTCCTTTAAACTACGTATATTATAGTGAATCAGTGTTTTTTCTTTGTTATTGATAACTTTCGAAATGGCGTCTTTTAATAAGATCGAAGGGCAATTACAACAACGGAACTATTAACTAATATTATTAACGACAAACTTATATTATATTAGTTTGTCGTTAATAATATTACCCATTTATAAACCTACGCACAAAATTTACTTAGGCATAGGCCTGTATTAAATCATATATTAAAGATTGATATAAACAGTTATCCAATCTAAATTTATAGGACTGTAAAGTCCTGCGCGAATAGATGATAAATAATCAAAATTCCAGTTATATCATATACATAGTACATAATATAAACATCAGTCCGGAATATAGTAGAGTAGGTTATGATAAGCAAGATGTTTTGAAACCGCCGTGTTACGTCTACATTAGGTATATGTACTTCATGTTGGGAACACATTTATTGTAACTTTAAAATTGAAATAAAATGTTTGAGAAAAATGGATACGAATATTTTATATTTATTATTAGTTTTCACTTCGTTCGCTTGCTTCCGTCGCTTCAGTGCAATTTCCTAATGTAATACATAACATGCTTTCAAGCATTCCCAATTCATATTACCTTAATGCTTTCCGTTTTCATTTCCCGCCAACAGCATCTACCTATTGCGTTTATAATCTTCCAGTATTCTTAACATTTTTATAAATATAAAGTACTTACTAGATTTTTTTGTTATTTAAAATTATTTAAACACTAACAGCTGTTCTCCGCGGTTTACCCGCATTGCTCCGCTCCTGTTGGTCTAAGCGTGATGATATAGCTTATTATAGCATTTAGATAAATGGACTATCTAACACCGAAAGAATTTTTCAAATCGGACCAGTAATTCCTCAGATTAGCGCGTTCAAACAAACAAACAAACTCTTCAGCTTTATAATATTAGTATAGATTTGAAAGTATTTTTATGAACTTAAAATTCTTACTGTAGCCAAATAAGATATAGAGATAGAATAAGATAATAGATATAATTTTTTACTTTTAATCCACATTTCAATTCGATAATATTAATGGAAAATGTTGGCGCTATAACATCAAAGGATTACAAAAGAATGAAATGAGTGACGATGAGGCCAATTAGCTTGTGTTAAAGACATCTTGATAGTTCACTGATCTTCATAACCACGCGTGCGAAGTCGGGACAACGGCAGATAATGTACCTATAGTTTTTAAAGTGGTTTAAACAGGAATGAATAGTGAATTTAATTTGATTCGCAATGGTTTTTCCTGAAAAATAAATTAAAATTAAAATAAGATGTAAAGAATGTAAATTATATGTGACATTTTTTCCATCAATCATTGAAATTGTGTCTTTCATGAGAAAAGTAAAAGATCATAGAATTAAAAAGAGAAAAATTACAAATATTATTTTAATATATAATAATTTATGAGCCTGATTTTTAGTCAAATCGTTCTCTCTCACGATATATTTTCATAGCAACATTAAAGAGTGTAATTATTTTGAGATTTTCTTTATATCATTTTATTTTTTCTATAATGTAAATAACTAAGGTAAATAATAAGTTCTTTGTAAAACTCCTGAAACCTAAGTACTTACAACATGGTTCATAACGTAATTAAAGTTTTCAAAAATCTCAAAAATTCCTACGGTTATGTAAATTATATTTGATAAATATTTGAATACCTTGTATATATAGTAGTTTTAAATATTTCGTTTTAAAGTATTACATTTTCATCGTCAAAATTAAAAAAGTCCTTTAAAAAAAATAAAGAAACAGTTATCAAAAACAAGTGACCTGTATTTTTATTACAAATGTGAAATTCACACATTTTCAGTTTTGACGTAGAACACGTAAAAACGCGTAGACACGCGCGAGCGCGCCCAACGGGTAATTGGTCCCATTTTGTAATTTAATTAACCCTATGGCCCGGGCCAACGACAATTACGAATCGACTCGACTCATATTCAACTACTTGAATATATTATTTATAGGCTGGATTTGCAATTTCAATAACCGATTGTTTAATGTTAAGTTTTCCGAGTCGTATATCAATATCTTGCATTGGTTCCGGCATCTAACAGTAATCAATGTTGATGTGTTGATTTTTTTAAGTGAACCTTCAGTCGCGTTGAGAGTAAAATTTCAAGGTTTCTTGGAATCTTGTCAAATTTTTCTTCTGATACGTGTGCTAGGCAGGCAGGCTCTTTTGCACGCCTCATAAGCGAAGCGTTGAGGTGGGTACTACTGTCACTTCGCGCAAAACATCTGATTTTTCAAACTTAAAATGTCTTTATGTATCATACATTGCACTTGTAAGATAATACATACACACACATATTAAGAAAAAACACTATTTTTAACATTCATGATATTTTTGATGTCATTTTTGTTATTTAAACTAGTTAAAAAACAGTTTAAAAAAGTTCTGTCTTGGACGTCCGTGTGTCTGTATGTGCGGAGGATTTTCTTGTTAACACGATAGCGACCGAAATACTTTACTAATCGAGTCTTTTTTTTTTCTCTTACGCTTGAGTATGCTCAGGAATAGAACCCTTTCATTTTTCAGGGTCTGATTCGATGTGGTTTAATTGTTATTAAATAAACAAAAAAAAATATCGACTGAGATTATGAGGCGTGCACTTTTGGATTTTCCAAACTTTTTCGATCTCGCCTGATGGTAGCTTAGATGTGGCCAAAGGAAGCGTGCTTCCCTAGAACCTGTTCACTCTTCTCTGGAAGACCTTCATATTGTACTCGAGGCACTTGATCTCCAAATTGTATGCATATTATCCATGGTGCTCCGATCATTAGTGGAAACTTCTAATGAGACTAGAATGTTCTAAAAGCTTTGATAACGTGAGAAATTTCCGAACTTTAAATGTTGGGTTATAGTTTATACCAAGGTTTATACTCCCATAGAACTTGTGTCATTGATACTGTGTAAGTTTTGAAGAAAGTCAAACGAAGGCTAGAGTATGTTTAAGATTAGGTACATTTCATTAGGTGAATTAATGTTAGTTAAATGTTGTTTTGTATCGTTATAAACTACGGATATTCGATAATGTGTGGGATTACGGAAAACACGGTATTATTTGTTTATAATGCTTAATTGTACATAGTAAATAGCAATTTTATTCAGTGTAATTAAACAATAAGTATCTAGTATTAGTTGATACGAATGATAATTTTTTTAATACAAAAAATATAGGTACTGGTAATTTGAAAAAAAGCTTTTTCAATTAAAATAACGCATCATGAAATAATAAATTAGTATTAAATTAAGAAATCTAGCGTTTAAAGAAAATACCTAAGTAGATGATGCCTGCGATTTCGTCCACGTTTCATCGTACCAACAGGCAACAAGTAATTTGTTGAATAGTTCAGATGTCTTCAAATAAAATTAACATTTCTTGGTATATACATTTACTTTTATATCAAAATGCATTTTTATTACACAAAGTGTGTCTTCAAATTTATTTTTGAATAAATATTCCGACTCAGATAGCACAAAGCTTTGTGAATGTTTTGCCAACGGCTATGTCCGATCCGTCGTGTTATTCCATCTGGTTATCGTTATAAATAAATATATTCGATAGTTTATTGTTTATTTTTACAATAACAGCATTGTTTACTATCTGCCATTTAGTAAAGACTAATTGACTGATAGATACAATATTAAAACCTTGTTCGCTACTTACCTACTAGATAAACGTTATAAATAAAAAAATATTAAAAATCGGAATTAATTATTTAAAAAATGGTTTCATTTGTAATGTCTGATTGCGGAATTATCGAATAACTGATAAGTGATAGTGTATTTCCTTAGTTAAGTATACAATAGTTTTCGGAAACGGTTTCTAAATCAAATGTATATATGGGAATTGAATATTTTCGTTTTCAATAAAAATACAGAGTATAATACGTTCTATTTGTTAGTATACTTTTACTATGTACTTATATACTTTAGATTTTGGTTAACCTACTTGCATATGTCGCAAAAGGCACGACTATATTATAAATTTATCATCATTATTTCATAAACTCTACCACCGTCTATCTACTTCCATTTCCGTAAATAAGAAAAAATCCTTAGATATTATTACAAAAATACCACATAAGTATTATCAAAAAGAAATCGCACTACAGAATCGACCTGACACAACAACCGTGTCCACTTAAAACTATTTCTCGTTAATGTCTAAATAGAACAAAAATTACTAACCAAACCAAGTACCTAATAGTTGCATAATACATCATATTTACACTTCGAATGCACACATTTCCCCGTGCAGGGTAGTCGAGACGACCCTACGACCGTTTGGCGCCGGCCCTCTAGATAACCCAGGAACGTTGACCTCTTACGTTTGCGTACTAAACTACATGCACTTAAATCGATCGTGTACTTTCTATAGATAACTATAGACAAAAAAAAACAAACTGTCAAAAGATTAAAAAAATAACGATTGTTTTCATCTGTGTGCACACTTTTTTACGTCACATGAGTACAGCTTTTGACTAATCGGAACAGTTGCATTTTTGTAGCTTAGATGTGGTTTTTCGGGCACGAGGACATATTTTAATCTAACAATATATTTAAAAAAATCTTACTTTTTCTTATTTTATCCCAGAGCTGGCTGCAAGACAAGAACAAATATAAAAATGTATAAAATGATTAAATACGTTAAGAACATCGCTCGTTCATTCAAGGCCAATACCTCCACTGTCTTATATTGATCTCCTGTCATATAAATAATTGGAATTCAGGTTAAGGTCAAAGGGTTATGAAGACTTAAATATGTCATAATATATAAACACTTATTTTATTTTTCCTTATTTCTATCATACTATGTAATTTTCACTCAAATTTGGTTAATACTATGTATCTAAAATAACTTGCTTAAAAAGTGTACTTGTGCCTAATTTAAACACTTAAAAGAATGAAGAATATCTTATTAATTTGTACAAATGTTACTTGTAATGCTTTATCAATTGTAAAGACAATATTTCAATTACATTTTACAGTTATCACTTATGAATTGATAATAATGAATATATCACCATATTATAGTCAACCTAATTTATTTTGTGTTTGGATCTATTACAACAATATAAGCTTCTTCGAGTGTAGATAGTCTATCTATATTCGATAGTTCTGTAACGAATGCTTGGTTGTTTTAACCTTTTTCCCTGTTACATATATAATATTTAAGAACCTGTACTTTTTTAATTAAAAAAAAATATGGGTAAAAAATTACTTACTGGCACTTTTTATACTTTTTTTACCTAAAAAGTTTATCATATCTGGCAGAGATGGCTTAGAAGTTAGAACCATAAGGCCGCCATTTGAACATTTTGAATGGTTTTGTGTTACTTTTCTTTTATAAGATCTTGTACAATAAAGAGTAAATAGATAAATAAATAAAATCATCAGCGAAGCGTATAATATCAGAAATGAAATATTAGTTATTATATCTCTACATTGACGGCAAATTTCGATAACGATTTTTTTATAAATGAAAAAATAAATAGTAAAATACGTTAATGAAACATAAACAATATATAATACAATAATAAAACATAACAACGAAACGACATACGTACCTAATATATTTGATTTGCTTTAAACAAAGATAAACTACATTTACGTTTTCATTAAAAGTTTATCTTTCTCACATGGTCAATAAATACATATAAATTATCATATAAAATAATATATTAATTCTAAATAATATTATTATTGTTCTAAAAACGTCAATTATTATATAATATATCTAACAAATCTCTACACAAAGTACTGAAAAAAATACAACCCTACTTACTACTTACCTACTTCGCGGAAACTGAGCTTTTACTAAACCTACACAACCTAACAAGTACCCTCCTATTATAACAATACTGTCTGGAAGCTAGCGTACATGATACAAGTTGCATTTTAATTTCTACGCGATACGATAATGAATAGAGCCATACAATAAATTTCAACAATGTACTCATCACAATGATAACTCATTACACATACCTATCTCGTTGTTTACGCTGGCTCGGCCATCTCATTCTAATTCACTTGTATTTCGTTCAACAATTACGTTTATCTGAAGCTAAATAAAACTCGACGGACATTAAATTATTTAATTTATACCTTATCTATTAGTGTAGTCTAAAAATACTTATCCTCTTGTTTTTTGTTTGGTGAAATGATTGTAAATATTTTATACTAGGAATACTAGACACGTTTGTATAATAATATATTAAATTATGTAAATACACGTGTGTATCGATATTGAAGTATACGAGTATTCGATTTACACTATATTATACGGTGAAGAAAAATTAGAGCTATACGATATTTTGAAATGCTAAATTTTACCAACACATAAGCCACTCTATTATTTGTTGCGCCCAGAAACTAAATAAATAAATAGTACTTATATTCTTTGGTCACTCATTAATGAATGGATAATAATTATTATTAAATACCATTTAATTTTCGTTTTAATTCACAATTAAAACCTTTTATTTCAGCAACGCTTATAAATAAAGCTTGTTATTGAACAAATCGATCATCCAATTTTATTTATTAATTCTTGATGTTCAAATTGCATGAGGGGTTTCACATGGGTTTCACCTCAGAATACAGAACAAACGGGTTTCACAATAGGTACCTATATTACGGATCCATAATTTTCTCCATATAACCAACAATAAAGCTAACTTTTTAATTTTTATCGAACGTATGTGTTGATTGGTTTTTCGTAGCAACTTAATCTCTAATTTTCTTGGCAAAACCAATTATGTGCAATTCATTAGATTAGCAGCGCAAGGGCGACTGCCATACGCATACCTGACTCACATACAATTCAATTTACCTATTTATGGCAGGGCAAAGAAATTCGGTCGCGGAAGAATTCTAACAAATACCCGCGGCCCCATCATTAAAGCGGCTCGTCGGAACACAGTGGGGTTTTAGTCGGTAAGAATCCGACATAACCCACGGCTCCTTCCCCGGGGCCGTGGGTATCTTTGGAAGATTTCCCCACTATAAAAAAAAAAAAAAAAAAAAAAGGGCAAATAAATTCACGCTGTAACTTTCCAAATAGAACTTACATAAAAATAACTGCGTTAAAAACAACCGACTTCAAAAACAACAATAATTTAATTTTCAACACGAATCAAACGAGCCCAAACTCGATAAAGTTGAGTCAATATATTACTGAGTTCCTATGGCCACCTTCCGATTCCATCATCAAATCAGCTCTATGTCATGATAATGTTTCATCGCTATCCAATTTACATACGTATACAAAATTTCAGCTCAATCGGTTACCGGGAAGCTCCGGGAAGTGAATCAAAGTTACTTGTTACATTCCAATTAAGTCATCGAGTACAGACAAAAATGCTCATAAAATAAAAACTACTGGGCCTAGCTGAATAAAATTTGTATGGGACCAATTCGACACCATCCCGCATCACAAACGTAAATCGGTTCAGAAACCTCGGAGTAATCGGTGTACATACATAAAAAAAACGGCCGAATTGATAACCTCCTCCTTTTTTTTGAAGTCGGTTAATAAAAACTATAAGGCATAATGACCACCTTTTAAATACTTAAAGTCAGCAATGGTGCTTTCATTTAACATGATTCGTAATACATGTTAAATGGAACCGATTACAATCAATATTTTTAGTGAAACAGATGCATTTTACTCATGTAAACACAGAATTTCGCATGCACACACCATGAGGTATTCAATACTCCACCAGACATTATCATCACTAAATATCAACTAAATTATCACCGAATTCAATAATCTATAAAATAATAATAAATACAGTTATTAAAAATCTAAAAATCACGCTTCAATACTATAAACTCATGAAATTATTGTATTGTCACCCATCCCATCCCATGTACAAAGTTTAAATTCAATCTTGCCGCTAAAAAAATCGGTTGTGTACAAACTGTATACGAAGCTTATATAAGCATGTAAATAAATATATTCTTTAAATTGCAGTGAATTAAAAGAGAGTGTGTTCACCAAACTGGACCTGGTGGAATTCTTCAGCCTGGCCGACAATGCGCTGACGGAAATGCCGCGTCACGTGTTCAGGCATCTACCGCATGTGCTGACCCTGGACCTCTGCAGGAATAAGATCACTAAGCTTACAGAGGAAGACTTTAAGGTACAAACATATATTGTAAAAGAAAACTAAAAAAAACACGCTTTAAGAAGATAAACTCATGTTGTTTTTTCTCCTACCCTTGTACAAAGTATGAACTAATTCTGTGCGTTAATATAAGTATAACGTATATTGTAATTTGTATTACTATCTCTTTATTTCGTGTTTATCGTTAATTCACGAGTTTTTTTTTTATAAATACACATAACAATTTGGTTAACGTATTTATTCGCGGTAAAAAAACAAGGGCTAAAACTTTGTAGCCTACCCTTTAGGGTTTGATTTTTTAAGAATAGTAAAGTAATGTCTTTTCCCTGTTAGCCTTCAACTATTTTGCAAATTGTATCCAAATATAGTTTGAGGGTAGTAGCCTTAAA
Source organism: Colias nastes (assembly GCA_907164665.1). Taxonomy (NCBI): domain Eukaryota; kingdom Metazoa; phylum Arthropoda; class Insecta; order Lepidoptera; family Pieridae; genus Colias; species Colias nastes. The sequence continues at coordinate 22,266 of CAJQZM010038507.1, read as the reverse complement.
GCTTAGTAGGTAGTATTCAAATTAGTATTTAACTTTTAATATGCCTGGTTTTTATACTTAGTGACCAGAAAATTAATTTTAAACGTATTTCTACAAGCAGCAAGAAATGTCTTCAATATAAACGCTAATGGATTGAACCCTAATGTAGCTTACCTACAATCTATATCTATTAAAAGGCGCACGGAACACTTAATTATGCAACGTGAATCTATTTCTGCTCTAACAATGTTAGTAAATGAACAAGAAAAGAGGTTTATGTTAAAATCTTAGTTCAACATGAGGAGTGGAATTTAAAAATGCCCTAAGTTTTTTTAATAATGACTTTAATAAAGCTTTGATAGGGAATGTAGTTCTTCATTATTATGAATTAATGAAGAAAATATAGGTAGGATATCAAATGATCAAGTTAAAGAAAATCGTTAGATGCTTCTTAAGATGATCACGGAAGACTATACAATTATCTTTGAAAAACGTGATAAGGAACTAAATATTTTCATTTTCCAGGACATTCAAGGCTTAGAGCATCTATTGGTAGCTGACAATCAGATATCCAAGATCGAAAGACACGCAGTACCCAAAGGTCTGATCCACGTGCATTTGGGCATCAACAAACTGAGCAGTCTCAACGGAGCCCTAAGGGATCTCAATGATTTGGAGTGGATCTTTATCAACGCCAACCATCTCAAGTCGATTGACAATGAACTGCCTGTGGTAGGAGTACTTTTCTAGCTACAAAGAGCCTTATTAAAGAGCATATTTTAATGTCCTTACCTTTTAATTATCGAGTGAAAGACGGTTCAATCGCTTTTGAAAACCTATCGCAGTTATCACATTGTATAATATAATCCTTTTTTTTATCATGCAATATTTTATCAAATTCGGTTTAGTATTTAAATGTATTACAAATAGACAAAGTTTTATAATAACAACATAAATATGCATCGTATTAGGGTCTTTCAAGTAATCGAATTTAATACCACATAGGTTCTACAAATAATTGTTCTGTCGGATTATTTCCAGAAAGCCAAAAAGCTAGTACTTATCCATGCCGCGCACAATGAGTTGCAGAGTTTACCAAAAGACTTACAACAGATGCCTTCACTACAGTCTCTTTATTTCTACGACAATCACATAAAGTCACTGGACGGCGCTTTGCAAAAGTCGAGACGGTTGATGACTATTAGTTTATCTTTCAACAAAATTGAGATGGTAAGTAGGTATAATTCATGTCAATTAAATGACTGGTCGTTTTTTAAATAAATTAAAAAAAATGATTTATTTTGTACCTATAACCAAAATAACATAGTACCTAAGTACATAATATTACTTAAACTGAAAACATAAAAGCTCTAGCTGTTAATATATTTCGCTTATACAACAACGACTTCTTCTATAAGCGCTTATAAAATAAAAACACCAGACTATTAAAACTTATCCTCTTGTATAATTCTTGTATTAATTAATACCTCCTTACACCGTATCTCGGTGTTTACTATACGCTTCATAACTCATCAAACTTTTTGATAGAAAGCTCTAGAACTTTAACCGTGATAGTTACTTGTTTGCATAATTTAGCTACGCTGGACTGTTTACGACGGAGTTGTTTATAGTTTCATCACGAACTTTCGAGTATTTCTCATAGTTATTCAAATTCAAATTCAAATTTTCAAATTCTAGTACTTATCCATGCCGCGCACAATGAATTGCAAAGTTTACCAAAAGACTTACAACAGATGCCTGTTATTCACTTGTGTGTTGTGTTATTCACTTACCACCTGTTTAATTATCTATCTGTTGGAGTAAACGAAAATTTTACAATATAGATTTTAAACCTGTTTTATATTTTTTTTACTTCTGTCAGTTTCTTAGTTATTAACATTATTTTACAGGATTACAAATAAAAAAGCCTTCCTACCTCTTAAGTCCCGAGTTCATGTCTAGCAACAAAGTTGATTCAAATAGTTGTAGAATCGCTGTTTACATAATTAATAATTATTATTGCTGGCATCATTTTAAGTTGCGGAGTTAACGTTATGTTGAAAAAGTGCCCCGAGGAGCGGCTACATTTAAATTTTAAACAAAGCTTCGAGCAACATTGTTAATCAATTGTCGCTCGACAAATGTTTACCACGAACACAAAACTTCGAAAAATATAAAGCCACAATCCCATTGTTTACAGCTAGCCGAAGATGACTTCGCTGAAGCGGAAATACTAGCAGATCTAGATATAGCATACAACCAGTTAAGATCGCTAAACGGCTCGTTAAGGAGTCTCAAATCCCTTCGGTATCTGAACCTGACACATAACGCGTTCACAGAGTTCTCCTTGCAAGAGATAAAGGGCCTTAAACGGTTGTCCGTTATCGATCTGTCCCATAATAAAATTAGTTTCATCACTGGAAATATGGAGGTAACCCTTATAATCATTTTGCTGTAATATATCAATTTTTTATAGTTGTTGTTTCTTAGATAGCATGTAGCGTAATTTATGAATGTAATGATACTATAATTCATTAAAGGTATTGTTTGTAAATATGTTAGTAATTAGTTTAATTACTTTAATCAAACATATTATTTTATCGTTCAATTTTTACTTAATTACAAGTTTGGTTTATTATATAATATATATTTGGTATATTATAATATGTATATACTCGGAAGAAGAGAAAAATACGCACGATAAAACTTAGAAACAAAAAAAAAATATGTAATTTAAAAAGATATTGTTTCAGAATCTCGTTGACGTAGAAACAAGGGTATTAGAACTGCGTCTCGATCATAACAACCTCCACAACCTTGGAGGCGCGCTCATGGGCCTGCACGGCTTGCTGCGACTGAACTTGAGCAATAACCAAATACAACAGATCTCGCCTGACGATCTCATCGGCTTGGAGGAACTCAGACTACTCGACGTGTCCTACAATCACATAACCACGCTCGAAGAAACATCGAAGGTTTGTTGCTGTTATGCTAGCGAGCGGCTGCGAATTGCACCAACTAAAATTGCGAGCCAACTAATTCTATTGTTTAACGAACGTGCCTTTTTCAGACTTTCTTGCCGTATCTGGAGGAGCTGATCGCTCACCACAACAACATCACCGCGCTCGACAAGGACTTCCACGGCCTCCCGTCTCTCTGCACGGCTGATCTTTCGTATAATAAAATTCAAACTGTGAATTATGAAGTCGTGTCCAAATCGCGATGTACCATCAACGGAGTGCCCAGTATTTTGAAGATTTATCTTCAAGGTTGGTTCGGTTTCAATTACTTGATGGATAATGTCCAATTTATTTATCGTATTACGTATAGGCTATGCGATCTTGTGTCAAATTGAGCGAAGCGATTTTTAATATTTTTATAAACTTTGTGTGAACGTTTAGCAAATTTTTCTTTTAACATATTTGCGCATATTGGAGATGAACTATCTATTTACTTAATGCAATGCTTTATGATTTTATACATATACTGATACATATGTGTGTTATTGCTCTGCGAAATAAATACATACATGTCATATTTTTTTTTGCCATTACTCACATTTTTTTATCAGTGACACTTTAATACAAAATTTCTAAATTCGTGTATATCGTAATTAAAATACGCACCTCATTTTCATACATCGATAAGACGGTACTCGTTTGTTGCAGACAATCCAGTGCTGTGCGACGATCGGCTGTACGAGCTGGAGACGGTGCTGCTGGGGCTGAACGCGCGGCTGAGCGGCGATGCGA
>CAJQZM010038507.1:0-18135 GCA_907164665.1 Colias nastes | reverse complement strand
CGTGCCGCCCGCCGGCTCCAACGTGGTCGTCAAGTGGCCCGACGAGCGGCCCCACCCGCTCGCCGACCACCTCCGCCTGCGCGATCTCAAAGCCTCCCCGCAGTGAGCCGGCGCCCGACGCCCACGAACTTAGTGCCTCGCTGGCGACCGCCGCTTCCAAGCACGGAGGATCGGATGATATCATTGCAATGTACATAGCGACCATCGTTACTACTATACCAAAGCGATATTACAAATTTATATGGCACTCTCGATAGCGACGTGCCGTGTACCTACATAATATAAGTATAGCGTAGAATTCGAATATAGATGTTTGATGTTGCCGAATGTCAGTGTGTGAATGTGAAAGTATTTCTCTTGTAATTCCAAATTTACGGTTTTAGTAAACCGAGTAATGTGTAATGATTATTCGCGATATTGTTTATTATATCTGGTAGCCGTAGAATATTAAATGCCCTATTCGACTTTATTTTTAAGTGATTGTGGTGTACCTAAAATAATTTATGTATCGTAATAATTGTTAATTTTACTATGTAGTTCATAGAATAATTTATGTGGCAATTAACAATACTCAAAGCTATGGACGTAATAATATAAAAATATTGTCCTATTTTATTTCAAAATACTAACAGATAAAAATGTATACGCCCAATATTTTCTGAACTAATTTTATTCGTAGTTCCTTACAATATAATTATTAAGTATAATAATATATTAATTGATTTTTTTAGTATCCTACGACCCGGTTGAATGTACCGGGAGATTTAGCTTTACGTAATAGCTGTACGAAAGATAACGATTGTATTTGTTGTTTCCAATAAATGATACCAATAGTATTATCTGTTATTTATCCTTCGAAGTTCGAATAAAATTATATCGTATGATTCACTAGGGCTAAAGACCGCTGATTACAATATATTTCCAGTAAAAGAATATTATAGGTGTCTAGTCTGTGTCTCAAAAAGCAAAGACTTTTTAAGTCTTATTATTTTTAATAACCACCGTGCTGTGTGGTTATATAAAACGCCGTTTCTTGTATAATCTCCGAGAGAAATCCTGTCCTTTCGAAATATCTAATTCGTTCCATCCACGAAATTGTTTAAAAGCTTCTAAATAAGGCACGTTATAACTAGACTAAATTAACAATGGCCGAGCCGTTTTATATTTACAAAAACACCAAAAGTCAATAGTTCAACTAAATAGAGGCGTGAGGCAATCTATACAGGCGTGAGGCCAGCACGCAACGCTGTGAAACTAATCACGTATAGATTGGAAATATTTTAAATCTGTTATTTATTACCTCAGCTTACCTAATAATATTTTTTTTTCATATTTTACTGAATCAATAATAATCAAGAAGAAAAGTAGATAGATATAGCTTGGATATAGCTGTATACAAGTCTTTGATTACCTATAATATATTTCGTTCAAGTAAAATCTATCTATATACATAATATTATAATAAATCTGTAGAAGGGTCAATTCTGTTACATTGAAAATATTGAAAAAATAAATAGCAGGGGGTGTTACTGGATCGATACCAAACCCAAATATGTGCTTAAAAACATTTTTGTCTGTCTGTCTGTATGTTCAGGCATCACGTGAAAACTAACGGTTCGATTTCGATGAAACTATCCTGGGCATAAAATGGGATACTTTTTATCCTGGAAAAATACGTAGAAAAAAAAATCTTAATTTTTCCACGCGGACGGAGTCGCGGGCGGAAGCTAGTATGGAATAAAAATATTATTAGGTAAGCTTAGGTACTTAAATAAACAACAGATAAGGGGGTGGGTTAGGTTAGGTTCGTGTTTGTTTTAACTACACAAAAATAGGAGCCCCGCAACCGTCTCCTACTGGACTTATTAGATTTATAGCACTATTGTCAAGTGTAAGTAAGTCGTGTAGTATAGTCGGGAACGAAGACGCAAGCATCCACGATACAAACTATACACGATCAGTACGTAACATTCGTGTAGCTGTACATTGTAAGCATAGATTTAAAAACAGCAATACATTATACAATAATATATACGCGAGCAATGGAAAGACGCCGAGCTTACTCCGAAACATACACGATTAGTCCGCATGCGTACTGGCGCTGTATGTTTTGGAGCGCTATTCATACTTACTTCACTACAAAGTATACGCGAGTATTTGCGTACTGCTATTGTATAGATTGGAAGAACTTTGTAAAAAGTTATTTCCAATCTATACGTGATTAGTTTCACACCGTTGCGTGCTGGCCTTGTATAGTTTGGAAAGACGCAACGAAGACGCAAGCATCTTCGGTACAAAGTATAGGTACACGATCAGTACGCAAAATTCGTGTATATATTGTAATCACAGACTTAAAAACAGCATTACAAAATATACACGAGCAGTTTCCAATGGTTGCGTTCTGGCTATGTATAGAATGGAAATACGCTAAATAGAGATTGTCTTTCCCTCTTCTGTATGACGACATAAATATAAAATAAATCTTGGCGACTATTCGTGATATTCTATATTGAAAAATCGTTCATTGATCATAATAATTGAAAATAATAATATCAGAGCGTTTTAGTTTTTGTGCTTAATTTTGTTAACACCTAGGAGATAGGACCGAGATTCAGGTTCAGACTCGGAAAGTTTACGCATATCCGGTGTAAGAAGGGTGTAAGAGTAATTAGTTATTTAGTAATCTGTGGTATAAGCACAGAATACTAAATAGTACGTAGCAAACGCTAAGTGAAAGATAGGTGATTTTAATATCTTGAATTTTTTATCTGTAGGTTTAAAATGTTGATTCATTAGGACCAGTTTTATATAATTCAACTTCTATTGTTTTCTAATATTTTATTCATTGAATTAATATAATAAAATATAACTAATAGTTTCTATCAAATATTATCACGTACGAAGTCGCAGTTAGTACGTAAAGTTAGCACGTAAAGAGTTTACGCGGGAGGCGGACTATTACGGAGAGCAACCAAGAGAGCAACATAGAGGCGAGATAGAAAACATCGGACGAAAGAGATAGATAGAGTATGAAATTCATGTACACGTCTAAAAGTTGCTCTGAGTCTAAAAGTTTTTAAGTCTATGGTATACGTCAGCGAAATGACATTGACAATTCGAAAAATATGTTCATTATTTGGCCAAATTCTTTAAAAAATACGGATAATTGAACAAAATAGGTACCATGTAAATGATTTTTAGAATATTATAAACAAAGTTTAACAATGAAATGTAGAGTTAAAAGCTTCAATTCGTACAGCACTTACAAATGTCATTTCCATTTCCCTGCTTCAGTGTTACCAACAACTAAAGATTTTACCCCAAAATAGGAAATTTTATCATACCAGTGCCTTATTGTTTTAATCATATCACCACGCTATTTTTGGAAATGCATGGGAATTTGATTTTTGAAAAGTATTGAAACTGTTATGTGTATAATGGTGCCTTTAATCTTAAGATTGGATAAAATAGAAGGTTTCACGACTAAAAAGAACAAAGAGAAGGACACAGGACATTTATAATGCTTTTTATAAATAAAATAAAATATAGAAGAGTTATAGAAAAACTAAAACAAGTTTTATACTTATTTTATTTTTATAGAAAATAGTGGGCTCTTTAAATATAAAATATAGTACGACATAAAAGAGATGAAATTAATTATTTTGGAACTAATTCGTTTTTCATTACCTGGCAACCCTGAATTGCCAATGTAGCTGTCAAGTTGAATAAAAATTTGTTGTTTTTTTCGTGAAGTGGAGAATTATTGAGATAAAATTGTTATTTAGAACAAGAAATTTAAATAAAAAAGGAGACATCATGAAAAAGGTTAAACGTAGCGGTGTCCGTGATGTCGTGTATAAAGTTTTTATTCGGTGTTTGTCCGAATTTCAAGCTGGAAAGTTATTGACTGATTTGGAAAACGTTTACAAACGTACAGCAGAATAGGGATGGGTAAAAAATATCGATATATCAAAATATCGATATTTTTTCAGAAAAATATCGATACTAATTGGCGATATTTTTTCCCGCGATATATCAATTTTCGATATTTATTTTCAGATATCAAAATCGATATATTTTTAAAGCTCTGCTGTCTGCTCATGCGTCACATCATGATTTTGACCAAACCGATTTCTTAAATTTAGAAAATAAAATAAAAATAAAAATAGCAGTAGCCTGTATGGGTTTAGTTTCTTTGCTTCAAACACAAACAAATTACAAAAATTACTCTCCATGACTTGCTTGTCTATGACAATGACATTGCTTGTTGGTTTGGTTGGTATCACTGCACTGGACTGACTGTATTGTATTGTATTTTATTTTTTTTAAATAAATAAAACTTATGTTGAAACAGCCAGATGTGTATTTGCTTTAAAATTTCGATAATTTAGGCAATTTTTATAAATAAATGCAAATTGGTCAAAAAATATCGATATATCGAAATATCGATATTTTTTGGGTGATATAAATCGATATATTTGAAAAATATCGATACGATAAATATCGATATTTTTTTTCCATTTGCCCATCCCTACAGCAGAATATACCGGTGAGATTCCATTTATTTTTGCTCAGTACTACGTAAAATAGAATATTCCATTAGTGACGAGTGTTTAATGTATGTATGTATGGCGATTATTACGTTTTCGCAATTTAATTTGAGGTTATTTGTATGTAAACAAAAACTAGTTTTTATAGTGCGACCAGCACAATTTGAGTCAAGAAGTTATATCCAATCCAACCAGCCTCAAATAAAGTACCTAGTTTAGATTTTACTACATAGTATAGTGATAACTGTTTTCATACAGCTATCTATTAATCAATCAAACCATAAGAAAAAAAATCATATTTTAGATTTAGCTTACTAACTACTTACTAGAGTAGCGCAGGGACGCTGGCCTCCTACATTAAAAAAAAATTAATAAAATAAAGGAAGTTTTAGTTTTAAAAAAATATGCTACTATAAAAATATGTTAAATGTACTATTTGATTTTATTCATCTTAATTCGTTTGTTATAGGGGTTTCTGAAAGCACAGTACGCAGGATAGTAGAGGAAGGGAGTAGAAATGAAGGCAAATTTGACTCAGATAGCTGTTATAGTGCTGAAGAACCAAATGATGATACTGAAGATGCCCCGTACCCTCTTGCCAGTACTTCGAAACAGAGTGATGATCAGTCCTTTGAAGGAGTAGAATATTTAGATTTTGATGAATTATATTAATGTACAAAATTTATCTACAAAAAAAAATAAAAATATGTAGTTTTCAAATCGCCTTGTTTTTTTTCTACCCGACGGACCCAGAAAGAGGGTAATGTGTTTGAGCTGCATGTATGCTTGTTTGATTGTATGTTTGATTCTATGTGCGCCTCTGCAGTCTAAACACTTGACCGATTTTTATAAAATAACTAATTCCAAATACATTTAAGTAAAATTTGACCTAGGTAGGTCAATTAAAATACTAATGTATTTTTGTCTTAAATTTACACTATTGCTACAATGAAACAATTATAACGGTTTAAATCGCGGTATTTATTTTAGATTATATTATATAGATTTTTAGATTTTTATTCTATAGTATCAAGATCGCTTGCGTCGCAGTATCAGTGTTGCTATATGAGCGACGGTGGCGCCCTCATTTATTTTCATCTCTTTTGTGTCGCACTGTAATCAGCCATTACACATACTATAAAAGGAGGCTTATTTTTTGTTAAAAAATAAGTATTTTTATTATACTATAAAGTTAAATAAGAGGAATGCTGTAAACATATTATAATTTATCAAGTTGTAGACAACACGGGCGAAGCCGCACATGTAATATGTACAAGTTTTAGACTAGCATAAGTTGTAATAAAAGTATGTATTGTAAAGATATGTGCATAGTGAGATATGATTTTCTTTTATTTTATTCACTTTATTATTTTTTAATTAAACTTTATTTTCATCTATATTTTAACCAATTTTTTTAGTTATTTTAATTATTATTGTGTCAAAATTTGTAATTTTATAATTAGTTTTTTTCGGTAAAATGAAAGTTTCAATGGCAACAAAAGTGGTACGTACATCGCACAGCGCCACAGAGTACCACAGCGCACTGCACTGTGGCCAACTTCTGTATATTATATAGTATTAAAATAGGTTGCCTAGTCTAGATTCGTAGTTTACTATATCTATGATTTATGAAATGTGAAATATTGCGTTTTCAGTCATCATTTATCACTCCGGTTCAGATCTCGTCCCTGTAAGGACATCTTTCGCGACCTTGTGTAAAAATTATGATCCGTATTGTATTGATAACGACGTACATAGAATCTGACAAGTAAGCAGTAGAAATGGTGTAATTGCGTGTGTTTTGATTTGGCAATTGAAAGGAATAACCGAGAACTCGATCAAAATGTGGATGGATCAGGAAGTGTTTTCTTTGTGCGACAGCTCCCCGGACAGCCTTTACGACATTTGCATGGGATATGTGGTCAACAACTTGGATGTAATCACAACACAAGATCAACTCAGTCGATGGCGTAAGTTGAGAGATAATATTATCCTGCCAGCTGAAATATGTGAACGATTTCTAGAAGTTTACCAGAAGAAGAATCGCGTCAATGACAACGTCGCGAATATATTTCGTGACCGTGATCGCACCCGCTTGACAATCGTCAAACTGCGGAATGCGAGGATCACAGATGAAGGCCTGCGATGTTTGATGGAGCACAAGCCGGTCACAGTGGAGCTCGTGCAGTGCGAATACTTGTCGCAGGCATCCATAGACATCATCAGTGAAAATAATGAGAATCTAGTGGCTCTGAAATTTGGCCCGCTCACTTTTACACCCACACCAACATATTCGTCGGACAGTTTCTACCACAAACGCCGCCCGGAGGCACACAAGCTGCGACGTTTGACTGTCCAATGCAGAGGTATGCTGATAATGCCGCTTATGCTATTGAAGCCACTGAAGAACCTCACTCATCTCGATCTATCAGAATATTCATCTGCCGGAGCCTACTCATTGTGCGAGTTGAAATGTCTACGCTCGCTGATATTGCACAATGTGCTCTGGTCAAAAGAGATCATTGACTGGATCTGCGTGCTACATAATCTGCGTCACCTTGATTTATCACACTCTAATGATAGACATGGGAAATATTACAATCCAAATGAGATATTGCTGAAGCTGGTGAGCAGACTGCCACATCTGGAGTCACTTGATATTTCTGGTACAAATCTGGCTGGGAATGGAGCTGCTGCTGTGTCGATAGTGAAAGATGGAGAGCAGGAATGCATGGAGGTGCAGGCTCGCTGTGACATCCCGGGGCTGGTGACTCGCGTGCACAACCCACTGGAGTTCCTCGGCTTGTATGGCACTCATCATGGAGCTTGCAAGAGACATGACATCCCAGCTAAAGTGGTGAGTATGCTTTTTTATATACAAATTCATATCAGATTTTTAAGCAACCACTGTACTTAATGTTATCTATAATATTAATATGATTATAATATAAAATTATTTATTTACCAACTTGGCATGCAACTGCAACCACTATATGCAGTAGACCCGCGTTACACCGGCTCCTGGCCTATCCGTCGCCCCCTGTAGTCCAACATGTCTATAATTGCTGAATCCCTATTTTTGGACAATTTTTGCATCAATCATGCATGATTGAACGGTGTACATCCCGTACAAAAAAAAATACAACACTATTGAGCTCTTCCACAGTCTCTACTAAGATATTGTCTTAATTCCAAAATACACAATGAAGTATGATTGGTAACTACTTCTGAAACAGAACTACCTATAACATCAGCTTATCATTAGGTCAGTAATTTGTTGAATTACAAGGTACTCTTGCCTAAAAACATAGGGGAATATAGGGGGATCTCTAGGCAGCATCCTATAATCTGACAAATTTGATACTTCGAGAAGGCCCTGCAAATGATTGTTGGAATACTTATGTACTGGTGGTGGATCCACAATTTAACTCTAAAAGAGGCTCAATTATCTGAGTTGTGTTTATCCAAACTAGGGTTGTTGAGGATTCCTCTTCCGCTTCCTCATAATGCGGAAGTTCCGCAATATTTTGGGTTCCTCAACCGTTACCGCATCCTCAAAAATTAAATCAAAAAATTCCTCTTCCGCTATCGCTTCCTCAAAATTTAGAGGAAATTTATGAGGATGCCGTATCTACGACAACGCACTCGCTGCAGCGCGATGCCGGGCCGATCCGATCGGGCGGAGACTCTATTCGACTAGGTTTTATTCGTATGTAATGTATGAAAATATCTCGACAAAATCTAATCGATTTGAGTCACTTTTTTACTGAGATAGATTAGGTTTTGTCGAATAATATGCATAAACAAAATCATATCTGAGTCCGACTCGTGACTCAAATAGTATAAGTATAGGCTAGGCTTTGTAAATTCGCGATCGGGCGAGCGAGACCATGCCACCCGCGCTGTTACTTGCCTGTTTTTGCATATAATATTTTTTTGCAATTAATAAGCTCGAAAACTGTTGGACCAATTAATATTTTTATTGAATAGATATGAACCGCACTGAGTAAGATGTTTTTTTTATGACAAAGGGGCAATTTTCCTAGTAGTTACAATATCAATATTCAATATGTACAGACAGGAGAGTGGCTTTTGTTTTAATTTTTTAATTTTTAATTTTGATTAAAATTTCCTATCATCCTCGTCCTCATCCGCTTCCTCTTCCGCTTCCTCATCCGCATCCTCTTCCTCAAAAAAATATCCTCATCCTCATCCGCATCCCCTAAATTTGCGTGTGAAAATTCCTCTTCCTCCTCCTCTTGCTCATAATCACTTCCTCAACAACCCAAATCCAAACCCATCAAATAACTTTTCAACTTTGAGCAGACTGAGATGAAAAGCATGTTAAAATAAAGCATTTGAATGCTATAAAACTTAAATATGAACTTTTTAAAGATGTAAATGATAATGTGAGCAAAAATCAACTTTCTGTATGTAGGTGTTTGTTTGTGAATCTGATTGAACTGACTAATTAGGTACAGAGTCCTAAATAGCCTACTGTTTAGAAACTCGTTGTGAACTAGTTATCCATATTTATTAAAAAAAGCATTTAATTGATTAAGAAAATATAGATGATTTAAAAGAAAGTTTTTTTTTTTATTCATTATCACATTTGAAAAGGTTTTGATCATAAAATTATGTTTGTTAAGTACATATTACAGGCCATCATATAATATGACAGGTAGATTGTTTTGTCAACCTTTACACATGATTATTATAATATGATTTCTTTAATCACTTGGACCAATAAATATTAACTATAATATTAACTTAATACTTTACTTCATAGTATAAAACAAAACAAAGTTCCTTCCTGTGTCTGTCTGACCCAATGCTCTTAGAGCTAGCGCGCAAGAGCAACTTTTGTCTCCGCAACTATTTTGTCTCTCCCATCAACTCTATGGGCTAGTAAGAAAGTGCGCGCACGTAGCGACGCAACTCCCCATAGAGTTGATGGGAGAGACAAAATAGTTGCGAAGACAAAAGTTGCTCTTGCGCGCTAGCTCTTAATCTTTTAAACTACACAACAGATTTTGATATGTTGTGTAGTTTAATTAAAAGATTAATAATTTTAGTACAGGAATAATTTTAGTAGATAGAGTGGCTCAAGAATAATGTTTTAGTACATAATTTGTTCAGTTTTAGATAATGCGGATGGAAAGCTGGTTGATTATAATATGCTCTTATTAGTTACTTAAATATACAGCAATTTAAAAATGGAAAAAATTGTTTAGGTTTCATAAATATGTAATAAGTCCAAAATAGGGCAGGCTATTTTTATTGGTCAAGGGTATACAATACTACTTAATTTCTGTTGTACTGATTAATTTGGTTTCCCCCACAGAACAGTAAAAACAAATAGAAGTGTGATGTGGGCGTGGCCCACGTGTCACTAGTAAGGTAAGATCACCTAACTTGCTCTCAGTTGTGCGCAGAAAAATATTCGAGTCGGTTGTCAGCTGTCAAACCTTTTTTCCATATTTATTCATTAATTAGGACGTGTTGTTTGGTATTAGAGTGCAAAAATGATAGCAGACGAAATAATATCAGCAATGGAGGCATTTCATACCATCGGTAAGTCTTATTTTAATTTATTTTACATATATTTTATGTTATAACTTCGCTTGTCGTAATTTGTCAAAATTGTATACAAATATCTAGTCAAAATGAACCTTAATCCATAAGAAATTAGTACTATTATAGATTGAACAGCAAACAAGACTTTCTGGAATATTATTGCAATAAACAAATGAATGTCGGATTAGTGATGCATGTGGCGCATATCGACAGTATCGATACTTTAGAAAAGACAAACATTATAAATATTAAATTTTATTTTATTTTTCCTTAGCTTTCATTTGTCCTATTTATGTATAGATTTCCCAAAGAGGCTATTTTAAAAGAGAAATGGATAAATGCAACGTGACGAGTTAACTGGATGCTGAACAGCACTAAGCAGTCTAACAAAGGCCACCGATACATCAAACCTACGGCAGTTCCAAGATTTAAAATAATGCATATTTTCTGTTTGTATTTTGTAAATATAGATTTATTCTATTCTATTCCGTTTTTTATTTAATTATAATAATATGAAAAGACGTACTTAGTAGTAATAAACATACTCCAAAATGTGACACATTATACTATACTCATTTAATAGAAAGAAAAAAAAAATGCACAAAAAAATATTTATTTGTGAATTATCGATAACAAGGCTGACATCCCTTAGAGCATAGCATCAGGTTAATATCAAGTTAATGTCAATAATGTAGAGTGACACAAATTTCAACCTTATTTCTATGTGTTGAGGTTCAAAGTTATATCTATCGAAAACTAACGCCCTCTGTTGTGGAATAGCTGAATGTTTTCGAATTTGGAATTTCTGAGCAAAGAGAAACAAAACAGCTAATATACCTAGGGATGTTATACTAAAATAAACCGTAACATGGTGCGTTAGGGTACATATTGAAATGCTGAATTTATAACCTAAGTCAGTTTTTACTCAAATTAAGCTGTCCAATCAAAGGCATAGTTTACTTGTAGTGTACTGTATAACTATCGGTTTAAATGTGTGGGTTTGGCGACACTGGTTTTCATACTAATTATGACATTATAGCACTTCTATTTGTTTTTACTGTTCTGTGGTTTCCCCCTTCTCAAATAATAAAATTATTTCTTTTGAATGTGAGAGAAAAAATTAACGAATATTGGAATTCGAATTGTTTTATTTGTTTTGAGATATTAAAAAAGAATAGAAATAATATTCATAAACATGTAAAAGTTGACATGAAAAAAGTTTTTTTCAACAAAAATTTGTTTCTCCATGTTTAAAACTTTGTAGTCAATGAATAAATAAAATCCTATTCAAATATGCACTTAGGTAGAACAACGATTGTGTACCAAATAAAAATTCCAGTGAAGTTTTAAAACAACATGGACTTTTAAATAAACAAAAAAATTCAGACGTGGTGATATTTAACGGAAGTTGTTTAGGAAATATAAATAATTTTATCATGCGTTAATCTAAAGCCTACGTGTACCAAACAGAAATTCCAATGAATTTCGTATACCTTTGTATACCTATATAGGTAAAGAGTTTTAATCGTGAAAATAAAAAATCATAGGTGGCAGATAAGGGGTGAAAATTGACCGGAGGTTGTATAGAGAATATATGTATTTTATCATGCGTTAATCTAAAGCCGACGCGAGCGAAATAGCGGCAATCCGAATACGAGTTTATGATTAAAAGCAGACTGAAAAATGTATCTATAGGTAGGTAGTATGAACTATATTAGATGTACCAAAGTACCGAAATAAAACAACCAACCACAGAACAGTTATGGCCGACAAAATTCAAAAGCGTGACAGTGAATTTGCATTTTGCACCGAGCACAAAGCCACGCCCACAACGCGTCAATCAATACCATCCAAACATTGGGTGGGTAGTTTTAATTAAAATATAACGAGAAACGTTGACGCTTCTGTTTCAAAGAAATACACGCAACGAGTATAGGCTTTTTCAATTTTCATTAATCCTGATTTGTTCGAAAACATACAATGTCGAGGTTTATTATTTCAGGATAAAATATTATTCAGTTTTATACATGACTAGCTGTGTTCCGCGGTTTCACCCGTATTGCTCCGCTCCTGTTGGTCTTGATGTTAAATAGCCTTCCTCGATAAGTGGGCTATCTAAGTTCTAACACCGAAAGAATTTTTCAAATCGGACCAGTAGTTCCTTAGATTAGCGCGTTAAAACAAACAAACAAACTCTTCATTATTATAATATTAGTATAGATTTTTCAACCGACTCCAAAAAAGAAGGGATATTGTTTGGGTATGTTACCTTAGAACTTTCTTCAGCGATTTTGACGATCTATTTTTTATTTGAGTTGCCTTTAGGTAGGTCCTATTTTAATTTTGTCCAGTTCTGACCAATTGAAGGCAGTTGAGTTTCTTAAAAAAAATATAAGTATGTATATGTAAAATGTATTCTAATTTCCTTTCCATAATTGAAGCCCTCGCGCAGCGTCGCGTGAGAACAAGATTTCTTATAAGTCCTATAACGATTCAACTGCAAAGGGCTTTGCTCTAAAACATGACAAAAGTGAAATGATGCATTCTTCTGCCCTTTACGCGCATAAACGTATAGACAACAATGTTCGTAAATATATTTTTTTATCCCCCTTACGTGTATGTCTTTTTTTTTTTTTCATAAAAGCTAACTAATGTGTGTGTGTGTGTGTAAAATGTACCTACTATCTCTATCACCATATAAAATTTTGTCTATGCCCAGCGGTCAACGCTATGGTCAACGCACATAAAAAATGACAAACAGAAAAAAATACCATCCCTTGTTGTATTATATATATAATAATTAAAAAAATATATATTATATAACATAATTAAAAAAACATCCATCTTGTATTGCAATTACTCTTTGCATGGATTTTAAATGTAGAAAAATGGCCTCGTTACTGTTTTATCATACGAGTATGCGAAAATGTACGTAAAGCTTGTTTTCGAAACTAGCTTGTGAAAATTATGTGAAAATATCATCCGCGTTGGTTTATATTTCGTTCCTAGTTTTATTCATTTTTAATAATATTAAAATGAATGAGGTTTTGTATTGATTAATTATTTATTTATATCCACACGCTTCATGTTAAAACAACATAGAACGCTTTATAAAACTCGAGATCAGTTTTCAAAAAATCTTACTGGTGTTTTAGCACAGTCCATGCACATATACGTCAGACCAACAGAACCAGACGAGTGTGTAGGTACCAATCAATTCCACTCAGAATGAACTCGTATTAAACTGACCCTTCTAGATATTCTATATATCAGGCAACTAGAAGCAGACCTTTGATGAATTTTACTCAGAAGTCAGAATAAACTCATATTAAACTGACATTTCTAGATAATACCTATATTCCATACATTAGACACCTACAGCCAGAGGAGCAGCGTTGATTAATTGTACTCATAATGGGCTCATATTGAACTGACGTTTTTACATATCCATATTCTATACATCGTATCAATAGAACTAGACGGGTATACATATGAACAGTTTTAGAATGAAATCATTATAAATTGACTTGAGAACTAGAAGAGTAGGCAAACTTTTGAACAAATAATGAACTCATAAACAATTGACACTTATAGATTTCCGGCGATGCCAACGAGGAGCAGATCCTGACAGCTGCCAGGGCGTACATCGAGAGACCAGCGATGCTGACTCGCGTGCTGAACGACCTGTACTATCTGTTCAGATACGAGAATATTGCGTATGTGGGCCGAGCGCTCAATGTCGTGCTGAGGGCCATGGAACAGTACGTGTCGGAGAAGCCCATACAGATTTCGGGAAGGTAAGTTCTTTTCAGGGGTCGTCTCTGCAAATGTCCATTTTTTTGTCAATGGGTGTTGGTACAGCGCTTATTTTCAGGCGAACCTTGCCTAACTATGACATAAAAATTACACTGTCGCAAACTCACAAACTGTTAGAAATTTGTTCTGGATAAAGATGGATAAAGCTTTGTACATTTATGTAATGAAATGAAATGCTCTCACTAATAAGGAATATGATGTATATGGATCGTTTTATGTGTATCCTGCTAACAAACAATATATCCGTAGAGGCGATGTATTAATTTATCATTACTCATTATGCATTAGTCCTGTTTGTGATGCAGTTGGAAATGATTATAATCGAATGAGTACTTACAAACATAAGTATCTACTCTTTTTAACCTTATGATTTCCTCTCAATTTGAGACCAAAAGGAGCATTCTAACCATTTTAACAACAGGAGATAAAAAATTGTGAATATCCTGCAGTGATAAGTTCTATTTTCTAGAGAACGTAACATTACGACGAATTGTTCTAGCGTTATTTTTTTAACCTTTCATGAGCATGATACTACGTAGTATATATCTGTCAACTGTGATGATACGTTAATTACTATAGTGTAATAAGAGTGTAATTATCATTTTGTCATATAGGCTGTTTACTATGAAAGGCGGTTTGCAGGACTATTTCACGAGATAAATGTTATATGTACAACGTCGTTTTATATTTTAGTTTTGTACCATTATCTAGACGCTGTACTGTGAATTAAAAGTGCAATTTGCCAACGATGATCCGACCCAAGGTCTTGATATAATAGAATTACTGTAACTGCGCTCAAATGACACTCTGACAAGTGACATGCCTTTATGAAAATATAAGGAAGTATGCATATATGTATACATATATAGTTCTTTAAACATTTTTATTGATAAAAAAAATCAATCAGATTAATTAATAAGTATACAAAAAGCAACACATAAATCGGTATGATTTGCCCGTAATGCATACGCATAAGTTGGTTAATTTGTATATTTTTTAAACCGCTCAATTAAATAGGTTAGCCGTTAGGTAAACATAGAGAAGCTATTTCACATTCCTTTTTTGTTTTAAATTGTAAATTTTTTTGTAAAGATAAATTTAATTGCCGCCGTAAACCTAAACCCCCATCTTTATCCGACCAAGTCGTACACTCATATTTTGGCCAAGTATTAACAAGGTGCGTACACTATTGTACGTAAAATTTGATAAATTTTTGTAAAGATAGTGAAAATTTAATTGAAATGAGATAAATTTATTTGTCCATTTTATGTTTTACAATTAACTAGCTTTCCGCCCGCGGCTTCACCCGCGTTTTCAGAGAAAACCCCGCATAGTTCCCTTTCCCGTGGGATTTCCGGGATAAAACCTATCCTATCTCTCAAGTTGGATCGAACTGCACATGGTGTGCGAATTTTATTATAATCGGTCCATTGGAGTCCATTGAGGACAAACATTGTGACACGAGATTTATATATATTATTAATGTATATTGTAATCAAACAATGTACGATAAATTGCTACTGTAAACTTAAAATCCCATCTCTATCTGGCCAAGTAGACCCGTATTGAGGCCAAGTGCTAACAAAGCGCGTATACCTTCCAGCGCGACACTGTTCTACATAGTAAAAGGGAAGGAGAAGCCGCGCATCGGCATGAAGCTCAAGCGTCGCATCATCACCGCGCTGCTGGATGGTATGGACGCGCACATCGGTGATGACACGATGATGAGGAACGGCTGCCTCACACTCTGCCAGTTCAAGATACCCGGCGATGTGGTGAGTGACTTGGCGCATATGGCGTTAGAATTTGGTCGGGTTATGCTTCGTGGGTAACATTGGTTGAGCGACAGTTCATTAACAATGCTGGGAACCTCTAGTTTTAATGTTGGTGCTCCAAGGGTGACTTTTCAACTTGCCATGGTCTAATCTGCATATTGCATTGCTGCTTCTGCATATTGATAGCAACGCTGCTGTCTGCAACATGTTGAATTCCATTTTTGCTAAATAAATAGGTAGTTACACTAACCCGATTTAATAATAATTTTTATAAATGTTTTGGTACAATTAAGACCTTGGAGACGGACATAACTTTACTTTGTGTTTCAAATATAAATCAAGCAGTATGATATAAATATACAAGTATATTAAACATACTCGTGTTGTTGTGTGTATAGGTAAACCAGAATCTGATGGCAATTAGGGAAATCAAAATTTGGAGTGTGCAATCCTAGGGAAAATGGACTGGACGATCTTGATACTGCTTATTTTTTCATTTTGTCCTCAATATCATTAGTCACATTACATAAGTGGATAATACTGTACTTAATAATGAGATATCCACATAATATTATGTAGGTACTTATTACATGTATAATATACATATTACTTTCATATAGTTAATACATGTTATGTATATATATTTGAATATCAATTAGCAAAATAATAACATGAAAGTAATTATAATAAAAATACTCATTACAGATAGAAAACTATTCAGACCTTGAATATAAAATAATATTCCTACGTAAGATATGAGCAAATTCACCTTGGAATTAGTTCAGTGCTAAAGTCATATTCAATATTCGTACCGTGTTCGTTGTGAAAATATTTTGCTTCAGATTCTGTAGAACAAGAATAATATTTCAATATAAAATAATCAATAGAACTTCAAATATCTAATTTGAAAAGTATTATATTCTAATAAATAGGGTTTCTTTCATAGACTCATGAATTTTGGAATACTACCATCCTCATTACGTATGATTTTGGCCACACCAACATTCATATAAATAAATTATTTTTTACATATTTTCAACAGATACGATTAACGAATATCTAATACTTTGTACATCAATAATACAAAAATATATGTCAACAGTTCCTACTCATTTAACTTCACGCAGAGGGTAGAAAAACGAATGAAGTTCTTAAACCCATACCTTTCTAATTAGTATAATTCCGAATCAAAAGAAATTATTCTCACACTAGCCGTTAATATTATAAATAACTTGGCAGTACATATGGAAAACTTGGCACTCTCTTACATATTAATTATCATATACATGTAAATAGTCGATATACTTTACCTTTTGAGTAAACATATCGTGGGACGAACGCACGCAAGGATTTTTTTTATAGAATCTCATTTCCAGTCTAAAATAAATTAAATTTGAAATTTTTTTACTAGCCTGATTCTGCGTGTTAACTCGCGTAGTTTAGAAGCTAAAAGCTTATAAGCTAACCCAGTTTACAATCTATATCTGTCCAAAATTACACAGAGAACTAATAAGCTGTTTTGGAGAAAAAGTACTCGACCAATAAAAAAAACTTATAGCACTTGAGAATATTTATTTTCTCATTGTTTTAAAATTTTCGCAATTTGGAATCCAGACTATTAGATTTCTTAATTAAAGCGTATTTATTTCACTAGTTTCAATTTCTTTAAACAATAATTCTATCGGTTTCGTAAAAATCTTCTCATCGTATCAATTGTTCTGGAAAACATTAATTTTTTGTTGGATAAAAAATTGTATGCTAATATTCCATAATCATCTGTGTATTGTAACCAAAAAGTAACCATTCCACTAAACGTTTCCAGCTATACGAATATGAGCGCGTGGTGCAAATCCTACTCAACGTGGCAGAAGCTAATCAAGAGTGGTTCGTGCAGCGCATCGCTATATACCTGCTGAACTCGCTCGCGTGCCAAGTGGACGGCAAGCAGAAGCGTTTCCTTGGCAACAAGGGGGCTATAGCGGTACGTATTTATAGCTAGCTATGGAATGGGTTCCTTATGAAACTTGTAGGAATAATTATTGGAAATTGAAAGAAATTAACGCACTTGCGTGCCAAGTGGACGGCAAGCAGAAGCGTTTCCTTGGCAACAAGGGTGCCATAGCGGTAAGTATTATAGCTATAAGTATTATAGCTATGGAATGAATCCCATATGGAACTTATCTTTTTTGGTTTCTTTGTATACTATAATATATAGTGAACTTAGAATATTTTCCCTGCCGTGTCCTTTGAATTGTTTTTTCATTTCATAACATTCGTTCTAAAATGTCCACTGTCGGACATTAATCTTCCCCGAGGATTTCCAAAACGCCTGATTCACTCACAAACTATTACAGAAATAAAATACGACAAGTGGGTTATGTATAACATAAGGTATACCTTATGTTATACATAACCCA
>CAJQZM010038506.1:20365-50636 GCA_907164665.1 Colias nastes | reverse complement strand
ATCAGAAATAATGTTACAGATTGCTTTATTACCTAGTGATTCAAAAGCTCACAAATAAAATCTATACTAATATTATAAAGCTGAAGAGTTTGTTTGTTTGTTTGTTTGAACGCGCTAATCTCGGGAACTACTGGTCCGATTTGAAAAATTCTTTCGGTGTTAGATAGCCCATTTATCGAGGAAGGTTATAGGCTATATATCATCACGCTACGACCAACAGGAGTGGAGCCACGGGGGTGAAACCGCGCGGAGCAGCTAGTATGTAATAAAAACAATATTTGTTACTTTGTAAAGAATTTCTGAACATATTTTCCCATTGTATATATATCTTTTTTTAAATTCAAACCACTGTAAACAAAAACAATACGTCCTCCCTGAATAATTCCATACAATTTCAGTACAAGATGAACTGAAGAGATAAATATCCGAAGTCATCGGTAGATGGCGTCACTTTCTACACATAAAATATGTGGGGCCCGGGTCAAATCCCAGGGGAGTGCACATTTTACAGCACCTATAAATCTACGAGATAGCGGTACGTACTGCCATTCGTCAAATGAATGTTTTATTTTGCGAGATTTTTGGTGCGAAGGTTGGATAATAGGAAGGTTGCATATCTTATTAACTTTTGGTTAAAGAAAGTCAGATGTGTAGGTTAAAGATTTTACTACTATTTGACCCTGTATTACTACGTACCAATATAAACACTGAAGTTTCCATGATAGTAATTTCCCACGCACCGTCTCGAATGAAAATCATCGAAAAATTCGTGCTGTATTTGGGGGATACATATTATTAACTGTGGAGATAGGAAATTTCTATTCTGGCAAACGAACTCAAAAACTTAACATTTTATGAAAAAAACACTTCTGTAATATTGACAGAACTTTAAATTTTTGACTCCGTTCTAAAAATGCAATGCCTTTTTCAGCTTTCATATATTTACTATACACCATACAGTAACTATTTACTAATCTGTGACGTAGAGGTTAACTTATTTGGCGCCAAATTCACAGCAAGAACAGTTTAACAGATTAGGAAGGGTCTACGGCGTCAAGAGGGAAATGAATTTGTCAGACCCTGACTGCTGGCAGCCACCGAGCCATATATCAGCGCAGGTTGATTCACGAATTTTGTAGACAGTTTTATTGCGTTGCGATTTTTATAACTTATTATGTGGGTTGAGGATATGAATCAAATTTATTCGATTCATCAAAGTTTTCATTGTAATTACGTTTACTTATTAGTTATTACGCTTTTCAGAGACCGGAAGAAGTATAGTCAGATTCTTCAACGAATTACATATCAAGCTAATAAAACGGACGTAATTTTGTGTGTTATTTTGGTATTTAATGCATTTTGATTATTGCCAATCGTGCTGAAAAACTGATATTGCGTAAAAATCAAGCAAAACATTAAAACATTTTAAGCTATTGCATAGCTTCTATCGCGGGCCTTGAGCGCGGGGACCGAATCGAGAAATTCCGTAACGAAAAAACCTCACGCTCCCCACTCCGACGGGCTCGGAGGTGTGGCTTGAAGGCATGCTATGCAATAGCTTTACCGCGGCAGTCCCCGTGTGCCACACGTCTTTTTTTTTCTATTCTTTATAAATTTATATTTATAAAGCATTTGAATGCCCGTCAAATTAATTAAAACATTTTGCAAAATTGACTCCCTAAATTTCCCACACGTGAATCCATTTATAAAGCTGTTACACACTTACAATGAAGCACATTAGAATAATAATCCGGAGATAATGTAAAAGTCGAATGGATTTACGCCTTGAAGGTGGATGGTTTCATCAGGCTATAAAGCATTCGGCGAGGTTACTTTTCACCCTGAAATATGGGGTGAGGTCGAGAACTGTGCGGCCATACATCACTCTGAGCTGGGATTACTGTAACATTGACTTGCCTTGTTAATTCGCAACTTTTGCTTTGTCATGCTACCGTTTTAGTGGGAAGAATAAACACGCGTCGAGGTACGCGTAATAAGAATTGGCATTACCTACAGTATGTAATATTATTGATACTTACAATTATGTTTATCCAACTTGGATTAGATGATGTTTCCTTATGATTGTTGAAAACAGTAAAAAGGAGAAATTTATAAATGCTATTTAATTAAAAATAAACATACAGTTTAGTAAAATTTTAAGCAATGTGATTCGGCCTGTCAAACGTTGAGCTAAGCAATAATTAAGCATAGGAGAGGCGGTCTGCTTACCTGATCCATTTAAATTTGCTTTTCCTATGAATCGTCTGCCTATTTGAAAATAACCAGCACTTAACATGCAAGGCTCTGGCTGTCAAAGCTGGCTCTACTACCACGTGACTATTTCAGAATTAGCCAGCCAACTCACACGTCATTACTACAAAGAACTACAGAAGAACGTATTATTATTTGAGGTGTGCACAAATATACCGTTTCATATAAATATTCAGTCAGTTCGAGTCAGAACACATTTCATTACCAAATATTAAATGATTTCAACGCTAAGAACGATGGGATTTTATCAGCTTGAGTTATGGGGTTAGGTCGGGCGGGAGCGGGCAAATGTCCCTTAAATCACTTGTTACAAGGATCGGTGAAACATTGACTTAGTAGGATCCCGCAATTTTTCCTATGGGAGATATAAAACGTTTAAAAAAATTGGTCCTCGTGTTGTGTGATTACATGAACAGTCTTGTGGGATTGGTTAATGTAAGACGACATATTGAGTAATATAACACGTATTGAGTGCTAATTCATTTAACTAGACTAGAACTATGTTAAAAGTATCGAAAAGTGATGCTATTGAAACTGTTTTTCAATAATTTGCATAAATTTCGTAAACACGCAAAAAGATATGCACTTTCTGCTCCATTATATCAAGCGAATATTGATCCTTGGTTTTTAACAATAACTATGAATTAGGTAGAATAATTTTCATATTAATAAAAAATAGTCCTATACAAAACATATATCCTACAGGCTCTAAATACCTGAAAATCCTTCTTATAGACATAGGCAATGCTATAATCAAAATCGATCAACGTCACAAACAAAAGCTAGTATCTTAACAACAATCCCTTGTTGCTTGCTTCAATAAAGATAATATCGACATCGTTTAAACAGACACAAAATACAGTCAAGTGCAGTTAGCGTTGCTGAATATTCATAAAGATAAAACAAATTTATGAGCCCGTAAACCACCAGTGTAGTCTGATAAAGAAAGTTGTTTCGTACTTTTCTCCTTTTTCCGTTTATTTTATGGATATAGGTCACTGGAGAACTGCGGATTCATTTTAATGATTTATTTTTACATTTTAACTATGCGGTTATTCGACTGAAAGTTTGGCTTTTGTTCATAATGCTGATGATGTTAGATTGAATAGTAATGGTTTTATTTCAGTTTATAAGACAATCGTTCTAGTTTTTGACACTAAAATTATAATGATCCTGTTTATTGTTTACAATAATTCTAATACATTCATATTTGTGAACTTTTAGCTATTATCTTTCATAAAACTTATAACTACAAATAAAATTATATTTTGTATGTATACGAGCAATAGTGTGTTATTAAAGTGAACATATTCTGCTTTTATAACATTTTGATATTAAATTTACCTTTCTATAAAGGTTTTCGTAAAAGTTTCAAGCACAATTTATTTTTAATGAAAAATTTAACGCCTCTCAAAATAAAATAGCAAAAACGTTTGACGTAGCTTTGCCGGTTAAAAAGAGTGACACTTCCCATTTCAATATTGTAAATATTCGTCGCCGGGCGTCTTTGTAAATATTTAATAATTACAGCCGCGTTGTTTGAAAGGTACTTTAATGATTTCCCTCGCCGGCATTATGCTGTCAACCAATAATTACATTTCCACGAACATTCCACATAAATAGTCGATGCGCTGACGTGGCTCTCGCGAAACGAGCCACGGCACTAGTCACTACAGTTAATATAGTTATTGCAAGGGAACTTAATATTCATTTGTAATGACTAAATTATACGGCAGTTTATGACGAGGTCGGTAGTGCCTTGGTCTGTCATTACGTTTATTGATTGCTTATTGAATAGAGCCTGTATTTCTTGTATAAAGTAATATTGTTTTTATTACGAGAAACGAAATGTCAAGTAAAATGTATTAAGTTGCTTTAATTGATATTAATGAGGCACTTTCGTATTCAGAACCTTGATCATGTATTGTCGTGTTATAAGACAAACATGACAAACACGATTTTGATATAAATTCAGTTTTATTATATTAACACGTAAAAGAATGCAGAAATATATATAATTTACTCGTCACATTTATAGTATCAGAGTATAAGGGTAAAAATATTGCTAGTGTTATTTTTTCAAAAACGTATTAAGTACCTAAACGTTTTAAAATTTAAATTATGAAAACAAATCTCTTGAATGATGCTTATGATGCATGCTATTGATATATGCTTTTATTCAGGGACTTGAAATTTATGAATTTCATAGAAATTTCACAGATTTCTAAATAGTACCCAACTAGTACTATTTAGAAATCTGTGGAAAAGCATAGAAAGCTTCCTATATAGGTACCAACAGTGAAATTTAGCAACAAATGCATAGGTACGCCTATTTGTTTTTTGTCTGTAAGCCGAGCTTGTTATTCCATTGTCACTTTGACAGCGAGCTGTCACCGGACACAGAATGGGCGGGAAAATGTCGAATTGAGTTTTGTGTTCGTACATAATAGGCTTATGTTACGCTTTATGCATAAAATAAGTGTAGGTAAGACCGTCAACAGGGATCCTATTATTTGTAGATGTTATTGGATCGACACGACATTTCTGCATAAACATCAGTATTTGTATTTACCGTTACTGAGGGGACGCAAATACATCGTTTCTCCCATTCATATCTTTGAATTTCATTACCTAGCACCTACATGTTTACTTGTAGCGCTATAATGCGGGGTGTTAACTAATTTCACTTTTTATTATTAACAGCTAAGTAAAATTTTAAGTATGCAATGCAACCGTTCACCGAATACTTAATAACTGAAGATTTTTATTTTATTTTATTATGTATTTCTTTACAAACATCATCAACAAAGACTCAAACAGGCAATACCAAAATTTAATACGACTCCATAAAAGACGGATTAACCGGGATATTTTCGCACTCTATTGTTGAGCGTCCACAAATTCGCATTGTTGTTCGAGTGCTAATTACGCGCGTGAATAGACGCCTTTTGACGGCTCCCGACGGATTTGTCATTACAACTGTCAAAAACATTACCCCTCAACGCGAATTTAACAAAAACAATCCCTATTACCGAACAGCTAAGATAGATTTTCCAAATAACGAAAATTTAAATGTAGATTATAAAGAAAACAGGCTGGTTATAGATTCTAATCTTGATTTTAATCATAGTTCCACAATCTCGGCGTATTTTCAACTAGGCATTGAGGGAAACGAAACAGTTTGCATGTTGCTTTGCTGATAAGTAAATTATGAAATTACATGCTTCACGTTGATTTATTTGACTCGCTGAAATAAATATTAGAGTTATTTATGCGTTCGTTAATATTGCAAATAAATTACTTTTATAATATACGAGCCATTCATTCTATTGTAATTTTTATTCTTGATTGTTACTGATGTAATTCGTGTAATTTGGCCTAACTGATCATGGATAAGAGTTTTAATTTATGGTAATGAGAATGAAAAATAATAAGACTGAACTTGCGAAAGCTTTAGAGATCAAACCAAAAGAAAGCCTAAGTAGTAGAAGTACAAATTATAAAAACTACGACATTGAAATTGTATCAAATCTAATCTTACATTCTGCATTCAATTCCACGGTAGATAATCCCTTATAAAATCGCGTATTTAAAAAAAAAAGCAATAAACTCGGAACCATACGCTGAAGTCTATTATTTGGCGTGGCAACCCGAAACTATTGTCAAATTGCATCAGATTTAGTGACAATAAAGCTTATTTGTGCACGCCCTTGGGCGTCAAGTGACCGAATCCAACATCACAACTTAACACTATTTTATTACAATAGTTATTTGTAAAGCCAGAGCCGGATTTTTGTAAGGGTCTCCTTATTATAGCATTTTGGGGCTTAAAGCTGGGGGCAAATTATTAAATATTTTACTTAAATTTTCATTAGGTAGGGCTTAATTTTTGTATCCATTCTGTTTCGTCTTCTTCGTTAAATTTGTATGACGTGTTCCTATTTTTACGACAATTCCGGCTTCTTCTAACTTAAATAAAATATATCAATTAATTGTTTAATTTGTATTTACGTGTACCATTAAAAAGCAGTCATCATTTTCATTCCTTTGATATTTGATTTACATAGGATTATTGTTTGAATCCGGCCCTGGTTATTGTAATACTCGAAATTCTGTCAACTGTCGCATCGTAACGAATCGAGTGACATAATACTATTGAAAAGTAGAGTGCTTTGAAAATAGGGGCTCGGTTTGAGCTCTATACAATTTTATTGACACGTCGTAAATATAGACTATTTGTACTGTAAGATAGTTGTTACGTATCAGATGTGAGAAGACTTAGTAATATTAGGTAATTCATTTTCGTAACATGTTGATCGTTATTATTTTTTATTTACTGACTGAACACTTGGCTAGTTTTTTTCACGTTGCTTTTCATATGTAAAAGGTTGAAATTTACACTTTACAATCTTTGAGCGTGCATTTCTCTGATCCGGATTTAATTAGTTATTAGGTTTTCAATTAATTACGCAAAGTACATGAAAACAGGTCACAGCGCAGCAAAATTTTACTAATTAACGTTACACGCATTACACGAGCGAAATATAATAATACCAAAAACATAAAAATGCTGTTCGAATGATGGACGTAATTGTGAAGCACAAATAATAAAACTATTGAATACAAAAGGCATATCGAATATCGTAACAGAAGCATGGTAGTTACAGACCGCAATCTGACGCCCCCAAACATCCGTCTACCATTACGGCCCACTTTCAAAGGACCTTGGCTATTGAACTTCTTATTTTTACCTTTAGAGGAAATGAATTTGTGGTACCTATAATTAGGCTGGAGAATAAAAGTTGCTTACTTTTTATGACTGACGAGTGAAAAAGATGGGATTTGTACACACATAGAGTACTGCATACTCTTCAATTTTCAGATGAAACCATGATGCGCAGTCTTCTATGCGTAAAACATAACATAAGAGCTCTTGTAACTTTCTTTACACATTTATTATACTTCTCTTTGTCATTTATTGGTAACATATGAATAACCAATCAGATAATAGTTTCAAATAGCCTTAACTCAAAACATTAAGAACGCTCGTATCCCACCTATTTCTCAACCTTACAATTTTATGAAAAACGTCAATAATTACAGATCAATTTGGTTTTAACGAGAATCGAGTTATAGTAATTGCGATTCTAACTACAAATTACGGTTAAAACTGATGATTTGGCTTCACCGTGTGTTATTTGGGCCCAGTTTAATTATACTTAATGCCAGCGTTTACAAATAATCATACGTCGTTGTAATTTGGGAGGCTTAGATTATAGGGACGGCGGCTTGAGGTTTTATTATATTCTGTATGTTTTATGTGAATATTTTGTTACATTAATCTTGTGTTTTGACCGTTTTGGAACGAATTTTACGAAAGATATTGACGGATGTTCTATTGCAGGGATGATTTCCTAAAGTTAATATAAATATATGGATATTTTTGGATTCTGAAAGTAAAGGAAACGGACGAAGTAAAGAACGCCAACATATGACTTTATTCTTTGTTCTTTTTTCGTTTTGAAATCTTTTGTGTATAAGGAAATAGCTGCAGTTGTATCCTGTAATTGCGTATTAGGTATGTATTGTATACTGTATGCTTACATTAAGAGTACGTTTAATTCAAAATGATTTAAAAAAGTATTACGTAAAACCTTCGTTGGAAATACAGCAAAGAATTGGCTAGAAATTGATATCCAATCAACACTAATTGAACTCTTTTATTGGGTCCTCTTAGCCGAGGGTGGTTTTTTGCAAGTCAAAATAGGTTAGCTGTCGGCGGCCGAGTGATTTTATGCAAATTTCAACCGTTTATTATGCAAAGCTGAGTTTTAGGGATGTGTAATATGTTATCGATGGTTTTATAGTTTTCTAACTTTATTAAAGGTAGAAACTATGATGAGAAAGCAATTGGGCCACTAAGGAAAGTGCAAAATAGTGTCTATTTTGCTGCTAAGTAATATGTTAATTTAATCAACAATTTGATGTAAACAAAATAACAATTTTCAGCAACAGATATTCGCCGGCAGCGCACAGGTACACATACATATAAACCTTTCTCTGGAATAAGTCTATCTATTGAAAAAACCGCATCACAATACGTTGTGACGTTTAAGATCCAAGCATACATATGTCGAGACAGCAGGAAGTAATTTCGTTTTATACTATGTAGTGATTTAGAGATGCTTTTAGTATAAGATTTAAAGACATCTTCGAAATGTGATAATTAAATATGCATTAAGCTTTGTGATTTAATGCATGAAACAAGAGAAATATATACAATAAACTTAGCTTAGTTTATTACTTATTCAAAGTATAAAAAGCTTAAAAGAATTATGACACTTTTATTGCTCTCAAATGTATCACGAATCACGATACAGGAACAAAGGGTAATTTATGAAATAAACAAAATATTATGTAATAGGTATTTATGAATGTCATATTTCTGCAGCTTTAACGAATTCCAACCTTTCCAATAAATAAATAATCTTTCGACTACATAAAAAGTTCTGCAAAATATCGAATAAATTTATCGATATCGATCAAAATCTTCGCATCACTAAGTTCATCTCGTGCGGGTCGCGGTCACCAATTAGCGTTTTAATTAACTATACGCGTAACAGGCTTGTTTTTGTTGCAAATTGTTTCACCGCACTTTGTAGAGCAATTCTGGCGCTTTTGTATTATTAAATTTCGCAAAAGCAAAATATACGACTGTGAACGTGAACGAATTAATCTTAAGTGATATTTAAATGACATAGATGCTTATTATTTGTTTGTTTTATAGGTTATTTCATTTTACATTCCATCAAATTTACAATTACAAATTGTATTTGTATCAATAAATAAGTTTTTACCATCACTTTGTTATTTGTATGGAAAGAAGAAATACATATATAATATATTAAATCGTTAAATATAATCACTAGAACATCTTACTTCATTAGTATAAATCGGATATTAAAAGGTTAATTTCTAAAAAAAAAATAATAACCCATTCTTTCCATTATCTGTATTTACACATTTACAACATTCATATTTAAAACTATAATGCACTAAAAAGTTAATTGGGATTAACAAATGCACTCATTATGAACAAAAACAAAACGTAAACGAAAAGCAAATAACCGTGGCTAACTCTTTGATATAAACGACAACATAAACAATATTCCAGCAAAAATAATGGCTCTTGCATTCGTGTAATATTACCATAACAACCAGCTTTCGCGTATTTTTTAATATAAATTTGTTTTAACCACAAATAAAAAAGAAGTTTTTTATATTACGTTAATGATGATTGTAATATTGAATCTAATCTTGAAAGTAAGTCGAAAAAAAACATGAAGTTCGTCAAATAGCTTTTAACCATTACATATTATAATTTTTTTCTATATGTCTCATGTCTCTGTGTTGTAATTACTAGTTTCAGCATGCGAAGTTACTTCCACCAAACTCGGGACATCCTTGTAAAGAATTAAAGGAAATTTATTTAATCAACAATAAAATCGTTAAACCGAATATTTCATAACACACCAATGTTGTCATACAAAATAAACGAGTTCAATTTTCGCAATTTTTCTATCCTGGTCACCCCAGCTTGCAGGCGATAAGTTACAAATTTAACGACAAAAAGCTAGGCCATTTAACGTGAAATACTGTGGTGGGAGACAG
Organism: Colias nastes; assembly: GCA_907164665.1. NCBI lineage: Eukaryota > Metazoa > Arthropoda > Insecta > Lepidoptera > Pieridae > Colias > Colias nastes. The sequence goes on along the minus strand of CAJQZM010038506.1, from coordinate 40,694 downwards.
CTTTCATAAAAGTTAGGGCTTTCCGTGATTTAGTGCCCCGGCTTCCTACATGATTTGTTTACGCATTTAGCGCTGTACGAAATGAAAAAATGTGTCATAAATTTTAGAGGGATTGTTAATGCTTCTATGGGTTGTGCCTTTGGTTTAGTGGTGAGCCAGTGGCCTGGGTTCGACGCTGTATGGAAATATTCTGGATGTAAAGCAGCTGTGTAGTCCTTCGTAAAATATAAATGTTGCAAAAAATGCAGTGATATGTTGTTAATTTATTTATTTATTTAGGAATATTTAGGTGTTATGTTATTACTAGATTGATAATCAAACCTTAACAGATTGTTGGTAATGAGCAAAATTGGCTTGGATATGCCAAGTGTGAAAATTATTTTTTCATCTTTAAGATATTGCTTGTAACTAGAAAATTAAAAATTATAGTATTAATAGACGTAAAAGATAAAACCATAAATTCGGCCATCCCGAGTGCTGCATAATTCATTTATTTTTGTTAATGTAGCTTTTTTGGCTTGTAGGCAATTAATTTGTTTTTATTTGACGAACAATTTCCTCTTCTTTATACGAATATCCTAAGCATAACCATAAATTGTGACCACGTAAATCCTCTATGACTATAACGGCTGTAAAATACAGCCAAGAAAAGCTATTGAGAAAAACACATAATATTAGAGTCACACTAAATATATTTTATGCGTAAGTATACCGAAAGAACATTTATACCTTGTATCAATCAGCCAAGGAAAGCTTTTGAAAACACATCATACTACAAATATACGAGCGTGGTATATCGTATATTTTAGGCGTAAGTAGGTTAGCTAAAGGACATTACACATTGTATCACATCCATTGCAGGTCCAATACAAAACCCTTGAAAAGCTATTGTGGAAGAGCAGCGTTAGCGATGTCGTTCCCATTAGTCACGGTTAATGGCCCGTTCGGGGCGATATTTGTAATTTACGGCCTGCGTTGATATACCGCGGGCTTGCCAGAGATTCGCGTTTTCTTTTGGCTATCGTGATTAAGTAAGGGAAGTTCGAGGTTAGCCCTACTCCGAATATACTAATGCCAAGATTGTGTTAGATAATATCATGGGTGTAATGCCTCTTTATAGCGGCTATATATTTTTTATAGCTCATTGGTTGCTGATAGAGCCTGTGGAGACACAGATTACTAAATAGTTACTACGTACTAGGATTTGTTTTTGTTTAAACCTATATTATTTCTGCTAACTATGCTGAACTTGATTACTATATATTCTCAACTAAATTTTAAGACTCGTAGTTGAAATTCGATTGACTATACGAATTCTATTGCGCTATTACATGAAACATTTTGTTACATAATTTTATCAGCTAATAATGTATTTTACACAATTTACGTTCAATGGGAAACAGCTTTCCTTCATTCCATTGGTTATCAATGAAAACTTTGTCAGCGTATAAAATGTTGATGTTTGATGTTATCAGCTAATTTATTGAATATTTTACACTATTTATTTATTTATTTATTTATTTATTTCATAATAACAAGTAATTGACAGGTTTTACCCCAAAGCATTACATGTTTAGTTTAAAATAAAATATTAAAATAGAATAAGTTTACAATTTTCATTAATTATCGACTTAAGAATTTAAAAACATTCGATTTATACGTATTTATGGACGTATTAAATAAATCTGTCTCGGGTAACAGAGCGAGCAAGTCGTTTACCAATTTTACCGAGCGCACCAAGGGGGCGTTACGGCCAGACACAGTTCTTACACCTTGCTGGACGGCAAGGAAATCACGACCCCGACGTAGTCCCAACCCAGAAGGAGCCGCTACACTATAAATGAACTTTGGAGGAATTTTAAAAGAAATTCGTTCAAGGCTAAATGGGTTATCTATACCACCATTTAGCACCTGATAAACGTATACTAGTAAGATGTATTTTCGCCTCGATTCAAGACTGAAAAAGCCCGTCATACCGTATACATACAGAGACGGGTACATGTATGGATAGTATCCATACATCTGTCTAAATACATACCTACAAAACTTTTTTTGGATTTTCTCTAACATTAAGACATATTTTTTTACTATATCCAATTGATCTGAACTTTCACCTTTAAAATACGTTATCGGTACTATTTATTAGTTTACATTTTTGTTAGAGTATAATTAAATTCATTGATATGCAGGAAGCGATAAGTGTTAGAAATATTCGTAGCATTCTGTAGCGATCAGATATTGCTTCTAATGAATATAAATATACCTATATTTTTTTCATATTATACGAGATAAATATAAATAAGTGCATATCATTTAAGAAATTATTTGGTTAAGTTTTTCTAAACCCAGAAAGTAAAAATGTTGAAATGTTTTGTGTTCAATCACGATGGGTTCTGAACAGTGTCAAGTAACCGACAATTTCAGCTACCTACAAAAAAAATGGAAGCAACTGCGAAAACATTGAGACGACAATTTAATAGGTTTTATTTTTAACATATACATATTACATACGACATTGAAGCGTTCTTTTAGTATAATTATCAATTATATAAAACTCACCACATTTACGCACATTCAGGTACTTTAAAAAATGAGTCTTTATTTAAGAACATAAAGATTATTTAATGACGGAAATGATTTATAATTCAAAAAGGACAATCGAAGGCAATATCACAGCATTATTATCATTTGTATGACAAACGAGCCGGCTCATTATTTCATTGTCTCGATTGACGCTCGATTGTGTGGTGTGAAGCTCGGTGGTCGGGACTTTGATGATCAGCGATGCTTGCGGCATGATTGACATTGTTTTTTTTTAAATATAATGCTATAGCTTTTTGTTTGGCATGTATGTGGAGAGTGGTAGGGACTTTCGAGCTGATATTTAAGGCGTATTATTTACTATATAGTTATTTTAAAAACGTGACTATTGTTTTTTATACCACTGCACTGTGAAGATGTATCGTTTGCAATGTTATGTAATTTGTATAATGTCGACGGTATTATTTAATTCTGAAAAATTAAAAAATAGACATAAAATCAAAACTAATTGTTTTATTTTTGAGGTGACTGAAGAACATTTTTACCATCCCGCAGGTTATGGAAAAATATGTGTGAAATTAAGAAATTGAACAATAATCACATCAATGGAAAAAATTGGTACCATTCAGCTTCAAACAAAATTAACAGACTAATTAATACATAAAGTACGAAATGCATGAACCCCCATGGCCCATACAATAACTATGTTGTTATAACCATCACGTAAAGACAATGGCCTCCCAGGCGACGCAGATACGTATCGCGCCGTGTGTGGCCGGGGCGTGAGACTAGTCTTGTAAGGAATATCATTTCGATATTTACCACCTTCTTTATATCATTATGTGTAAGTGTGATTTTGATTCGGAGTTTTATAATGTGCTAAATTATCATAAAAGCTTATATTTTACAAGTTTACTGTAGGTATATTTTTACTCAAAGGTAGATTGCTGCTTGCTAGTCCATCTTTGCTTTTGTTAATTCTAATAGTAAAATATTTTAGTAGAAAAGCTTATTTATACTATGCTTTCCTGTTGGTAAGGATATTATTTACCCAGGTACCTACCACGCGAGTGACGCTGCGGCTTCCAGCTACTAACATTTAAACAAATTATTTCTTCAACAAATATGATTTCCATGGACCACTCTTAGTATAAAATATTACGTTCACACAAACGCTTCTCATTTCTCAAAACAATGAATACTCCGAATTTATAAGCGCTCGATTCACCAATTACATTTCTTCATGCATTCGACAAGAAACTTACCACCTTGATGCAAGAATTATTAGAATTCCATACAGCAGCCGCTGCTGGTGGTCCCTCACATTGTCATTCACATCACAACAGGATGTTTGTCGGTCTGTACATACGTGATTAAACAAATACTAATAGTTAATGAATTGCTTTATGATCACGACGCCACGGGAATTATGGTTGGGGTTAATGTACTGAAATTACGATGGTAAGTGTGGGCTGTTTATGGCTTATTTGTGGGCATTTTTTTTATTAGATAGGGGAAGGGTCGCCTGTTGTCTTTTAAAGAAAAAATCTAAATATTTGAAATCAATAAAATTAAATAAAACGAGTGACATGTTCAACTATTTTAAGAAAGTTGTGAATTTGTCTACGTTTGTTGAGTTGGCGAGTGGTATCTTTCAGGCGTCGTAGAATGAGAATGCCTAGTTTAATTTAGGCAATGAATTCGATATCTTCTCTTCAATATGATTAATATACATACATAGTTAGATATGTTTTCTACAAGAGTAACCTCACGCTGCTATCACAAAAGTTGACATCCCAATTACACAGGGACTCAAACCCTTACTCGTCAAATCTAAAAAGCAGTTCAGGTAAATTGGTCTATCGACCACGATTACATTGAACAAACTTTCCCAACTTGATAATCAAACAGTTAGGATTCGGGGCGGGCGATGGGGCCCTATAATCGTGTAGGGGCCTCGTTTGGCTGACGTTTCGTGAATTTTTACTGCCGGTCAATGTGACCCGGCGATTGACGGGTTTATTGCGTCCGACATTGTCGTTGATTCCATTTGCTTTGCGACGAGCGGTGAATATTTGTGACTGTTTTGTTTTGTCTATGTTTGCCCGTCACGGTCGTGGTACTGTACTAATAGGTTATCCGTTATCTTGTTAAGTTTGGCGCAAGGTTTAATTCCATCAATTCTATAAAGAGGACCAAATTAAAATATATGAAGCCTGACAAGCATTTTTAATCTCAACAGCTGTAATTTTCATGATAAATTTGTATTATCACAATTCATCTGGAATATAAAATCAAACCGATGTCCGCACGAACTAAAACTTACAATCAAGTATGTTATATAATAATCATTTTCTTCAATTAAACACTACATTTTCTCGCAATATCATTCACAATCAAGTAAATACATTAACTACCATTAAACACATTTATAAATGTCCTGTAATTAACACGGTACAGTTAGACGTTATAAAGATAGCATATCTAGACATCAATTGACAATTTCCAATTATAGATCTACACGCAATAACAAGTAAAGTGTGTAAGGTCAGCCGAGATCAGGGGTATAAATTAACATGAATATTATCATAAATTAGTCGTTACATTCATCGCTTGTAGTTGATAACTTATCATAGACAATATTTCTTTGATAAGCGGTGACATAGCTGATAATATATTGCCTGTTAGTTAACAGGTCGTTTGAGCTGATTACTTTATTTTTTTGGTAGTTTTACCAGCTTTATATTGTCTTTATTATCGATCCATGGAAAATTTTATTATTGTTTTTAAACAACTTTCATTGGCTATCTATTTATTCGTTTTTAATTAAAGCTCTACTTCCGCTCTTACGAACGCTAAAAAGTATTAACTGAAACAAAAATAAATTTCTGGATTGTACTGGATTGTTGTATTAAGTTTATATTATAAGTATTTCAAGTTAAAGAGACCGAAAGTTAAATTATTGCTATTCTTCAATATCAAATAAAATATTCATTCAATTTAAATCGTAAAGAAGGCTCGAAGTGATTTACAATGGTTGTTTAACTTATCGTTGCGTGTAAAGGCGCACCGACTCAAGTGGTTTATTAATGACTGTCCGACCCAACTCGGTTTCGACTTAATGCGAAAGCCATTTGTAATTTCGTCTCATTTTGTAGCACTCAATAATTTTCCGTGATCCCATTTATTGTCCACGATTAAAGGGTTATTTTGATGGTTTGACAGTTTATTGAAGGCATTAATAAATTTTTATGTATAGAGTAAATCAGTAAAAAGTCAGAAGATGAAGATATTTAAATATTAGGTATGTACTTTGTTATCATGTCTTGTGGTTTTTATGTAAATAGTGCTTTGTCTGATAAATTTGATTTAAAGAATATTAATTTATGCATTTGTATAAATTACTAGTAATATTGTAATCTTAAAACTAATCACAGACGTAAACTATGAAGTCTAATTTTCATTCTCTTGAAAGCCAGACAAACACTATCTAAAATGGATATTTCCAAAGGGGACAAAGGGTGAATCGGATTGCCAAAATAGTAAAATTTGGTTAAAAGATTTAACCACTGGGCCCTCGCAGACGGCCAGACATCGAGGAAAAACGAAATTTAACTTTAAGCCAATTATTTGGGGGTCTGGTGCGGCGATGATCAAATCCGAGTCATTAAATCTGGCGGCTCGAATTTCACTGGGAATAGTTGTACTATTTTGAACAGTTGATTTATTATACATACATGATTTACTATACAAGGTATAGTTCTAGTCACCCCACGATATACTATCGTGTCGTGACGTGTAAAAACATCGTGCAGGCCTCGTTATAGAACAAGACGGACAGCATGTAATCACACGTCAGTAGGCTGTAATTTGCAGCACTTTACGATCCTCTCAATCAAGAAAACGTATGCTTTTTGTTGCGAGGTAATGTTCTCATAACTTCCACTCTTTATTTTTTTACAATTATGGATAGAATAGAGTTTTAACCGATTGTTTTTTTAAATAAATGAAACACGATTACAGTTTGATGTAGGAATCTTTAGACTTTACTTGGCATAAATAGTGATAATGTCCTCATCTTTCCAGTCCTCAACTTTAGAAGAAACTTCCAAGGAGTATATATATTAACATTGAAAGGACAACCAAATGATATGTACATTTTCTTAGCTATATATTTTATTCTAACACAAAACAAAGCGAAGTGTAAGTTTATACAAAGTCCTTTGAACTTGAAATCTATCACGAAGAGTAAAATGTACAAAACTTCTTTTAATAACAATACTTAATATCTCAACATCCAAAAGTATCCAGACTTGAGATATTAAATGGAAAAAAGCGTAGACGCGATATCATAAACATTACAGAAATAATTAAAGTCCCATCTGAAGATAGCTCTCACAACAAAGATCTAATCTCGGCGAATCCACTTTATATATTTTTAATTTCTAAAACCGAGATGCGAGTGACGGCTTTTCTTCGTCTGCAAATAAATTTTTCAAAAGAGTTTTTAATCAGCCGTAAAGCGATTTGTAAATTAAACAGGGGCCGTGTTATGAAGAAATATGGCGCGATGTGGAAACTTGTGTCCATTGTTTTTGGGAAATTCGATTTATATTTAAGGATTTTTTTTTGTTTGTGACGCCGCGCCGCGCTGAGTATGTCCTTATTTTCTTTATAGTATATTTATTATGGTGATAGTAGTGGATGGTATAGTGATATGAAATGATTGTTAACTAAGGTAATTTTATGAGTAGGTATCTGTATGTAAAAAATTGTAAAATATTTATAAAGAATGATTTCAGGAATGTATTTAATTGTTTTTATTTCTGTCCTCCTGGACATGCTGCTGATTCTAAAATAGCAAATAAATAGGACTAATAAAGACAAGAACTGATAGTCAGATAATTCTAAGCCCCAAAAATCGTATCGCCCCCAACAATGGAAACGCACCAACAAGAAATATAGCAGGAAAGGATCTCCGCAAAAAGCTCGCAAATTTCGTCATCAATTATCATTATTAGGGAGAGAGCGACGACGGCGAGTAATTGAGTTTTATAAATGGCTGCCGCGACGGCTGTCATAAATACCGTGTGACGTGACGTGCGCCGTACGACCGTGGAAATGGACGGCTGCTAACAAACTTTGGAGACGTGTCGATCGCTTTGTTTGGGTATTGGAAAAGATATGATTTAATTACCTTGAATGAAAGTCGTGTCTATGATCTTACTTTTCATTATTGAATGAAACTTGCAATTCTTTCTAAATAACCACTTTTTTATTATTTGTTGGTCTGTTCTATTTTTAGTTTGTCACTCAGGACTTTTAAATAACATCTATTATACTTAAATAAATAATTAAGTCTGACACTAAACACTCGATGGAAAAACTTGAATACCTGCCTATTTTTAAAAACATCAAGTCTTTAAAAATTAAAATATGCTTATGTATGACTGTCTGTCACACGATATTTTTATCATCTTTAATAATACTTTCTACCAGTGTTTACGTGTATCAAGCAAAAAATAATTAAAATTTTAAATGCGGGTATTAACAGACATCTTCATTAGGAGCAATAAAATTAACGTTTATAACTACTGTTACTTTTTATAACTTTGACAATAAATTTTATTGTCATGATAGGACCTTATAAAATGAATGGTTAAAGAAACAAGGAGTATAAACAGTAATAAATATTAATACGCTATAAATAATAAATAAAAAACTAGCTTTCTATTTGCGGATTCGTTAATTTTTAACATCATGCGGCATACATAATATTTCCAAACGAGCTTTTGGCTCCACAGCTTTTCATTTTTACATCAAAAAGAAGTCTGCTCTTGGAATCTCTTTCCATCTAGTTTTTATAAGTTCAACTTAATCATTCTAAGCAGATGGAGCGTGAATTCTAAAACTCCACAGAGGCAGGACAATATTAAAAACTTATCAAAGAAATATTCAAATAATAATAAAATTAGGCAGGTTTTTTTATTAGAAATTGCATGAAATGTTATAAAAATAATAAAACATAGACTGTTATAAGAAGATAAAGGCTAAAATAACTGTAATTAATTTCAAAATAGCGTTACAAGAGTCTTTAATCTCAAAAGGTATAGGACCTGAAGATACATTAAAACAAATGGATATTTTTTATTAAAATTGATGCATTTAACATTACACATGAATAATTTATTATAAAGTTTACAAATTACAAATGTCATGACATAAAAATTAATAAATAATTCAAGTGTGTGTGCACATGGCGGTTTTTGTGGACGCATCATGCGAATGTTCATGTTTAACAGTAGTAGATAACATCTTAACTAGGGAATGAATACTAAATCTAAGTATATAAAAAATATCTACATATTCAAAATGTTGACAACGACTTTGTGATATAATTTTTAATCATTCATGAATTAATGAACATTTTAATTAAATTATACAGTAGGCTCATTTTCACGTTAAAACATTACATTTTAACAAATCTTTTTGAACGCAATCAGCAATTAAAATATTTATTCGTAGTAAAGACTAAAACCTTTTTTTCCGAATTAATGCGAGCAATTAATCTCTGTTTATTCATTCTGAGTGCCGGCTGTTAATTCGTTAGCAGATGAAAAGTTAAGCTATTAAGGGGATACTTTTTTTCCAAAAGCACTCTTAATCTTGCAGTCTGACAAATTGAAAGTTGGTTATTAATTCGTGAAACGCCTACTGTTTTTCATTGTTATTTTTGTGTCTAATTAGCCTTTTTGTGCTCGTTTATTTGATTGATGAAAGACATTGCAATAAATGATGTTTGCTGCTTTTACTACAAATGACAATTGATAGATTCATTTAACGTTTATTATCAAGAAATTCAAACTCTCCCAATCTCTCTCTTTAAGAAGCGCTTTTGAATATACTGTCTGTATAAAGAATATAATAACGATCTAGAAATTTCATTTTGTAATTAAAATTGAACACATTATTTTTTATTGTGACTGACCTGACTCCTGACATACAGGTTTTACCTAGTTTGGGAGTCAGAGACTTCAATATTTCAAAATGTAAAATCTTTTGTCAATAAAGAATTTTTATTTTTTTTATTTTTTTATTGTTTAATTGATTAGATGCCAAATAAAGCATTGTCTTTGGCAATCTGTCAGCAATTGTTGGGATAATTAATGACAATAAAATTATCACAGCGTCCGTCGTCGTCGTCTTTTTAGATTATTTTGTTTAGATTTAATTTAATATTTATGACATTTATAGAGTAAGCCTCTCTTTATAACTTTTATAGAGCATAGTCTAATAAATATCCCAAGCAACGTTCTTCGTTCTTTAAATACAGACAGATTATAAATCATTATGATAAATACAATTTATATTATCAATCAGACAAGACTGCATAACTTTTAAACACCACAAACGCGTCAGCCAAAGGCGATAATTTATTTTATTAGATCTTAAACTGTTATTTATTACTCAACTGTTTATTTTGGGATTAGATAATGAATGGATTTGATAATAAATAAAGTTGTTACGTAGGTTTGTTGCCGGCGAATTTACTTATAATTAGTGCATGTTTGTAAATGTTTTGTAAGCACAGCGAGCTGGGTTATTTAGTGATATGTTTTGTTTAATATTATATTAACGTCGATGGATTGAAGAGATTTATCAAATTTCTATTTTGAATCGGAATTGGAATTATTTGATAGAGAAAAAGCTGCCTTTTTCCGTGGTACCGCAAATTAAAGGTGTGTGTCCCATTTTTATATATTTAGGAACCGGTTTTTACAGTCTAAACTTAACACATTTTTTTCACAACTGGGTCATTTTTCCTGTAATAGATAGATACCTACTTATTGTTTATTAATTGCTTAAATGCTACCTTTACAATTGTAGAGACCTTTCAATGCAGAGAAGAGCATTCGTAAATATTGATTTACTTATAAAATTAGCATCAACACATAAACTACATCACGTACAATCACTTATTCAAAAGTAAACTTTCGATTCAGGCTTCAATTTATAGTCTAGCTTCATTCGAAGCTATAAATTGGTCAGCGACAGCTTATTTATTCTGTTGAAATATACATTGGTTAGTGATGAAATCAAGCGTAAAATTTTATTTTAATTAATTGTACAAATGTACAAGTGTTAAAATACAGAAAAATTAAATTTTTAAAAATAAAAACAAATTTAACATTTTTTTTATGTTAAGTAGGAGTCATCAGTCGCAAATTGTCAAGTATGAATTCAGAAAACTAATGGATAGTAACATGGTTTATCAATTGCATTTGCCCAATGATTCTCTAGGAAGGTTTTAGTACATAATTTGCTAAAGTTTAGACAACGCAGGTGAAGCCGCACGCGTTTAGCTAGTTGATAAAATATATAAAAATAAATTAAGTATACAAACAAATTCAAGCAAGCACTTTCCTGAAAAACCAACTTCCACCTTAAAGCCGGCAATACGATCGCAGTGTTCCCAACGTTGTGATCGTCATGGGCGGCGTCTATCACCTACCACCAAGCCCTGCCCTATTGCTAGGGTTACTATAAAATAAAAAAATAATAATTCTAGGCACAAGGATTTAAATTGTACTTTATCCGAACCATGCATTATTTCACCATCAACCACCAAGCGATTAACAGTCATTGAGCAATTCGTCGAAAGTTACAGGAACACGTATGCCAGCCATTACCAGTGTCTTGCCTATAAACATGGCGATAATTCACAAATTAACTTGCAGCCACATGTTCTTGTGCACGGCCAATAAGACCTACATTCAAATAGATCATTAGCCAAGTTGCGGTATATTGGCCCTTTATATGCGGGGACTGTTCGGTGCTTTATATAAACGACTTCTTGTGATATGGGTCATACGGGTGTGAAGGATGGTAGACTTGTGTGGTGCCATGAAGCTTTTTTGGGGTTTTTCTTATATGGACGTAGTGTTTTATGGTTCTGAATTCAAGTATACAGGGTGCTACGATGAATTTATGATTTACTTGTTGTAATATTGACAATCTATATTTATTATTGAATTTATTACACACATTTTCGCCTTTGTTTCATAAATCGCCTTTTTAATCATACAGCAAATAATATTTATGTATGTGACTGTGTATGCTACAATACAGAAAGGACTATAGTATCTACTACGTAGCGCATTAGTGCTGATATGCTACGTTCACTCTTTTAATCTATACTCAATATTATAAAGCTGAAGAGTTTGTTTTTTTGAACGGGCTAATCTAAATTCTTCCGGTGTTAGATTTATGGAGGAAGGCTATAGGCTATATATCATCACGCTAAGACCAACAGGAGCGGAGCCACGCGGGTGAAACCGCGGGGCGCAGCTAGTAAGTAGTAGCATAAGTTCGCTATCCTTAAAGCCCGTGTGTTCGAAGCGACTGTCAGAGCGCAAATCACTGCGTGACATGTGTGCATACGAGCGTTACGTAGTGGGAACGGAAAATATAATAAACACAAGGCTTCCCACACTAGCTGTGTGACGTCACGGTTTGGGATAACTCGATGGCACTGCGAAGTTTTTATTATATATGGATGATTTATAATATATAAAGTATTTGTCACAACGTACAATACATGTAGGATATGGTGATGCTGATTTGTAAAGTCACTGTAAGTATTGAAAAAAGGACGAATTTTAATGTTATGAATGAGAATTTCCAGTTGGTGAAATTATAATCGGCTGTGGGTGTACATACCAAGATTAAGGAAATGTCACGTAAAAACCAGTGAACTTTGCAATGAATTATGTATTTGGAAGTATAAGCACACATTCGTTGAAAAATATGTCCTGTAATCAAAAAATACAATCTATGTAGTTCAAAGTAACGTGCAATGTAAATAAAAAATATTTTTAGAACTGTCGTTGTTCTATTAAAATGCGAAGCACGTAAGAGATTTGTTTTGCACTACAGCATTGAAAGAATTAAGTCCAATATAAATGACTGGCTGTCGATTGATTGTAGTTAATGCAATATTTTTATGCACCAAGCGTTTTATTTTATTGTCGCATTTACATTAAATAAAGTTTAATGCTTGATTGATATTAGTTTCCTGCTCTGCATTAAGTGATCTTTATTGCGTTTTATTGTACTTTTCCATATTATATTAAGTCAGGAGTATAATATATTTTATTTTGTGACCATTAATATTAATGCCATAGTGCTGGTATTGTATTGAAATTTAAGTAGGTATATTTTGAATTCGGGAGTTAAATTCATAATTGAAAACTAACAATTATCACTGAACTAAATGACGAATAAAGAGGCGGTGATCGAATCCAGACTCTTACAAAAATCTTTAATCATTGCGCTAATCGCCTTTTTCATGAAAAATAAAAGTTAATTAACCACGTATAACAGTTAAAAATGTTACCCGCAAAACAAACACAACACTAAATCTATTTCGTCTAAACATCGTATAATCTATACGATCTAAGCCCGGCTAGTGATGTGCGATTGGCGTTAAAAATAATCTCGATAAATCGACTGCGAGATCAAAACGTGAACAAATCGGTTGAACTGAACATTGTGATGTGGGAAACTTGGATGTGGTATATAAAATATAATATACTCGATATAAATATGAATTGTTTGTTTGGTGAATGATTTAAGAGTTTTGTAGGTTGTGAGAAAGAGAGAGAGAACTTTATAATTGTTGAACCATTTTCATCATAATATGCCCAAAGCGAATATTTGCGAATTACTTCTGATTAAATATTAACATTTCATTTGAATTTTTATTTACACTTACAGTATATATTAATTAATTATATCTAATTGTCCCAATTTCATATTGGTTCAACTGAAATGAAAAAAGAATTACCTTTAAACGTTATAATTATTAACAGACAATAAACCACAATATCTACCATTCATCAACTACACCCACATTGAAAACGTCGATTTCAAATTTCAGTTTCCAACAGAGTTCATCTTAGGTACCTATTCAAGTGTTAACAATAGAATAAACACAACACACAATTTATTGGCTCCACGTTGCACCGTGATTTACTCGGGGCTCGTCGCGGGAAGGGGGGAAGGGGGGTACTCGACTAATAAAAAACACCCCGACACCCTCCTGACTGATGCGACAATTAATTTAATCCCATTTCTCTACGTCTTTCAACTAGCAGGGCTGCAGGATGAAAAATTTCAGGTTGTTCTTGTATTGTGATTGTGACTAGGGAAAGTTATTTGGAATGAAATAAGTTATTGGAAAAACACATTTTGCCGCTATGTAGGTAGATAGGTGGTTTCAATTCAGGAAATATACCAGTCTGCGTGTAATATTGATTTATTTAATGTAAGGTAATTTGAGAGACTATTAAGAGCAATTATTTCAGCATAGGTGACAAAGCTTTTGTTGTTTTTCAAATCTTTATGAATATTTAATTTGTAATTTATGCAATTTTCCATTTTACTCACTAGAATAATTAAATGTTTCACTAGTAGTGAAATACGAACAAATAAAAAACACAAGTTTAAAATAATATCGAAATATTCCCAAAACAAAACGTTTCGGCAGCCCTGTGACGTTTGAGAAGCAGACATCAGCGCGGCAGGCGGCTATTAAACAAGACTAATTGAGCGATAAATTTCAGACGAGGACGGTAAAAACGAGAGAAAAATCCTAGATGAAGGAATATTGAAAGCGGACGCAAATTGATTACTGTCAATTAGAAGCGACTCGAGTGCGTCGGGGCCAGATGCTGACACTTGATTTGTTTAACTCGGATTAGGGTGAGTGTGGGGAAGCTTGCAGGATGTAAGATGCCCAGACCACAGAATTCAATATTTAAATTGTAATACAGACTAGCAGCAAAGTATAAAGTATCCTGCTAGCAAGGAACTCATCGCTCACGTAAAAAAAAGTGTGTGCTGAATACACGTGTCAGAAGTGAAACTTCTTTGCCAAGATTCAAAGATACCAAAATCGTCTTAATCTATGATTTAAGGGTTAATTTTACGCTCAACGCGACTAAAGAGGTTTCACTTCAAAAATACAGTCTTGTATACCTTTGAGAACACAGCATTTTAGTAAACAATACAGCCTTGATGAGAATTACATATTAGCCAGGCAAGGAAAGCGGAAATCTTTCACGTTTAGTTGCGCTGTATGCATCCGCATTTATTAATAGTTTGTGAACGTTGAGAAATAAGGCAATACACTAGTCATAACTTATCCTGAATTATTCACAAGCCTTATAGAATAGGAACTGTTTCTAGTTCTAGTATTTTAATAACATTGAATATAGTTGATAGTTCTTATCAAAATAATGATTTAATTTATTAAAGTCCTTGTAAAGAGAAAATTATTAAGGTCTTCGTGGTATTGTTTTTTTCCGGATTATTATCAAAATAATATAATTAATGGTTATAGTTTTTAATAAATCTCTTTTAGCCAATCCCGATCCTTGTTTTATTTAATCTCTGACTTTATTTACGTATTCCTACCTCATTTATGTGCCTTATTATGCTCTCTGTAATGAAAATAAAAGTTCTATAAAAATATTATTATACATAATTAAATATCGATAAATAATAAATGTGTAGTTTTTTTTACTAACAATTATCTGAAATCATCATCTGAATCAATCATATATTATATTCAAGACATAAAGTCAAGGAACAACCCATTAAATTTATATTTATTAGATTTCTACGATCTATTCTCACCTTCAAATTCATAAGCTCAATTTTAATATTAAAATCATTAAATCCCTGAACCAAAATATAAGCCCTACAATAAAAACGTCATATTTTCATAATGAATATATCCCAGAGTATTGTCAAAGTAACCATAAATTCGAATTAATTCTAGATCATCTGTTTTTATGAGCGCATTATTCACATTGTATGAAACGGAACAAAAGCTGGTCTTTTTGTATACATGACTGATTGTACATTCATACGGACAAAGCGAGTATAAACATTCTACAATAAAGACCCTGTACTTTTTATCGAGCGCTATTCCTTTCCGATGTACATCACTAGTTTGGTATAGGGCTTTGGAGCGTCAACTTAAAGTAACAGAGCAATGGATTGTGTTTCAAGGTTGTGGTTTTAAAGTCGCACAGTGGAGCACTGTCGACGCGTCCGGGAGTCATGTCGATTAATAACATTTACAAGATGAAAGCCGTCGGGATGTTAGTCGCGGTGCGCTCCAGAAATAAAAAGGAGCTTTATTTGATATCTCAGCTGGGGAAACCTCGGGTGACGATCATTTTAGATGCATTTCTTAGTCTAATTGTATATGTATTGGAAAATATGTCTGTTCTTTAGCCAGTGATAGTTTAGTGAGTGTTAGTTAATTTAAATTCTAACAGACTTAAGTGTATAATAATTAAGCTATGTTCATTCTGGTTTAAAAAGAGTTATACGATCGAATACATAAATAATTTTATGTTAACAAAAATAGTTTTTTCACCATAGAAGAATATGAATACCAATGAAATCTTTAAGCAACTATTTTATAAAACTTCTAGGTTTACATAATGATAAAAAACACATTTATTTAAAAATAATATTAAAATTTAACTATTTGTCAATACAAATCATAGTCACACTACAACAGCGCATGAAATATACTGTGTGCAACTAATAGGTGGGCCGGGCGTTAAGGAGGACATAAATTAGTCGATGTTGTGACGCCGCTCGCCGACCATCTGTTTGTCGATATGTCACGCCACAACACTATGGAACTGTATGGAGCTGTTAAATTGTAGTATATTATGTTTTGTATGGAGCTGTTAATTTGTTGTCTGGTGAATGGTTTTAATGAGTTTTATTTATTTCTAACATTGCAAATGGTACCTAGTAGTTAATGGTAATAGATAGGAAGTTTTGAAAACAATGTAAGTCTATACTCTATGTGACATTTTTTTTTCAATATACAATATTTATAAATGAGAATAATGTGAAATTAGATAAAATAATATTTTTTACCTGTGCGAAGGTTTATTTTCATAAAAAACATGGATTAATAAGTCAATTTAATTTGAATAGACATCATCTCTATATAATTCCAAGCATCAAAAGCGTCGTTATTTTTGATCCAAAGCTCCCATGCGATGATAGTTTGCGACATTTGTGTGCCCCTACTCACAGTTTTTTCTCTCTTAATTGCCTCGAATATATCTTAATGCCTCAGCGGTTAATACCGCCTGTTTTGTGGGGCAAACACGATACGCTCAGTTTTCAATAATAGTCGCTCTGAGCCTGAAATATTGTTGGATGGTAGCTATAAAAATCTTATGTTAGATGCGAACGCGCCGGCAGTAATGAAAACTTGTGGACGCCGAAATGTGTTGTATTCGGACGGGAGAGGGAGCGATTTAGCGTGCAACGTTTTCGCCTTTTTGTGCCAGTCGCATTGTAGTTGTACCACAATAAATAAAGATTCCACGGCTAGGTTAATCGCGTCGACTCGCACAGCGACAATATGTTATTGTCACATAATTTAGGAATGGATTAATTCGATTGAGCACTTTATTACCGAGTTATTTCTGGGGAGCTATTCTTTCGATTCTTATTTCTTGAAAAATTTTTATAAATTGCCCGGCGCGGCCTTCGTGATATATTTTCGATTTTATTATTCTCGTAAAATTTTCTCGAAAGTTAACATTTTTGTGTGATTTATACGAATGAAAACATTATGAGGTTTGATGAAATTTAAATTTGCGAAATGAAATTATTCTCTTTCATCTTTTATATTCACAGAGTTTAGTTTATATTTTATTTGTTGGATTTTTTATCGTTATGATTTTGTTTATGATATTATTTTGAGATGCTTTATGACTACTCATTTGTTTGGATAGATGTTCATAATAACTTATACATATTTTCTCTTTTATTTATTGCTAGGTTTTTCCCGCAATGTTGTTTTGATGTCTCCATAATTAAGAAGTAGAAGTAGTTTATTCTCTCCTGTAATTTTATTAATAGGAATATCCTACTTTCTGTCAGATTTCTAAAGTTTAATGTTCATCCAAATTTGTTCAGCTATTTAAAAGTTATAGTGGGCTTAAGAGACTGACATAAATGAACCGTCTAACCGCTTAAAGTAAACGGGTTTATAATTAAACAAGAAAAATAGACCTCCATTAGGAGACAAATTACAAAGAAACGAGTTAGAAATATCCTCTCGGGATATTGGTGTCCCTGGGGATTGAGACGTAATGTCACCCTACATTGAATATATTTTAAATGAATAACATAAGCTGGAAAATAAAAGTGGCAACAATTTTCTTGTTACGTTTTATGATATTGTTTTCTGTCTTAGTGGCCCTGCCTTTCAAGCCAGAGGTCGTGGGTTCGATTCCCACCCGGGGCAAATATTTGTGTGATGAATGTTTGAATGTTTGCTCTGTGTCTGGGTGTTAATTATCTATATAAGTATTTATTTAAAATTATATATGTATGTTTATCAGCCATCTGGTTTCCATAACACAAGCGAAAGCTTAGTATGGGATCAGATCGTGCCATGTGTGAAAATTGTCCTGAAATATTTATTATTATTATTTTATTATAATATTTAAGTGGATTGTATTTTATTGTTTAAACATGTACACATTTATTCAATGCATGATTTATTTTGTTGTATTTTTTGTCACTTTTCCACTTGAAACATTTTCACCTTAGGAAAACTTTACTTACACGTAACATAATAATTAATAAGAGTTAAAATTATGCATTACCGCATCATTTTATCAATAAAATTACGAACTATAGGCTTAAATGGAAATATATACATATATAGTTACTAGCAGAGAACACTATACATTCCACAATAACAAAAAAAAAATCAAGCAGCATGTTATCCCCAAACTGGGGATCCCACGGGATCAGTACAGATTGTCACCCGACGAATGTCTCTCTTCAACATGAAAAATACGACCAAGTGTTGGTCTTTTGATGTAGACATATTGAAAAATTGCCGTGTTTTATGCTTTATTAAGAACGCGAATAAAGTCAAATCACCAATCAACTTGTAGTTGATACGTGTAATATTCAAGACCAAATATAAAAAATAAAATATATGTAAAACTTGATGATATTTTGGATTATATTGTCAGATCAAAAACATAAAATATTGAAATTGACTCGATAGAAAAAATTCACGAAGTTACCTCTAAATTTCACACTTTTACGTTTTTTACTTGACATGGTAATGACTATTATGTTATTTTTTTCATAAACAATTATATTGAAACATTTGTGAGAACTTTGTAGGACCACTTTTTTGTAATTACTTTTAGTTTTGGTTTAATCACGATAAAACACTTTTGGCGCTTACTATATTTTTAATTACGCAAGAAATCATCTTGCATCGCACGTTCTAGGAGCTTCAAACATAATTCTATTTCATACATCAGACGCTATCGCTCCGTTGAGACGAGTAGACCATGCTCAAATTGCTGTGCCGCGCGCCGATTTTTTAATAATATTGTTTTAATATTGTTTTTTTGAAAATGGTAAACAACAAAAGAACATTGAAACTTCAGAAACGAGAACTAAAAGAGATTCATATTTAAATGATATCTAACTAATTTTCGAAGATAAGTTAATATACTTAGTATTGTAATCATATTAATAAATAATTATTATTTATAATAAATAATAAATAATTATTATTTATAATAAATAATAATTATTATTATTTATTAATATGTATTAATAAAAAATACGACTTGATTCATTTCAGAAACTTTATGCAGGTGAGTTTAGATATCTATTATTTTCGTAAATTCGTTTCCGCGGGCTTGACGCGACGATCTTAGGTTTACATAGGTACCTAGTTATATGGATATAAATATTTCATTCATAGTTTTACATCAATAAAATCAAGAAAGATTTATAGTATATATTTTATGAATTATAATATTATTAGCTAAAGCTAAGACATACCTACATACAAACATACAAAAATTCGAAAAGCTATATTTATTATTTATGTACTTATAGATATTATGTAATATTATTATGTAATACAGATTTTGAATATATTATATATTATATAGGTATATACTATTCACAACCTGTTTACGTTTTTTACTGGAACAACCATAGGAATCTACAAATAGGTAGTAATTAATCTACCTACCTATTTGTAGATAAATATGATAATATTATGTTTCCGCGGGCTGAGTAGGTATTGACGCTACGATCTTAGGTATACATATATGGATTTAAATATTTCATTCATAGTTTTACATCTATAAAATCAAGAAAGATTTATAGTATATTTTTTATGAATTATAATATTATTAGCTAATGCTAAGACATACATACAAACATACAAAAATTCGAAAAGCTATATTTATGTACTTATAGATAATCTATAATATGTAATATTATTATGTAATACAGATTGTGAATATATTATATAGGTATATACTAAAAAACATGCCTAGATATTACTTTGAGTTGTCCGTATGGTGGAGGTAAGTCCCACGAAAATCGTTATTTGACGACTTTTTACAAATGGGTCTCACACAGTCACACTATCCATACCTACTAAATTAGCTTAGCTTACAAAAAAAATTAGCTGGTAAATTAGCTTGGAGAAATTTTTGCGTTTGTAGTAGTGTATGGTCAGCAAATAAAAAAAACAACATTTTATTTTTAGTTTTTATTATAATATATAATATATGGGATTTTAAATCTAATATCTAATATTCTAATATTCTAATATCTGATCTGATAATATTATAAAGGCGAAAGTTTGTATGGATGTATGGATGTTTGTTACTCTTTCACGTAAAAA
>CAJQZM010038506.1:0-20355 GCA_907164665.1 Colias nastes | reverse complement strand
GGGTTTTCCTTTGCAAACGCGGGCGAAGCCGCGGGCGGAAATCTAGTTAAACTATATGTGTTTCTCCTCTGAAAAAGATGAGACTTTATTTTAATATTTGCACATTTAACATACGTATAACTTTTACATTAACAATTAACAATATAAAGTTACAACACTTACACACAAATTAAACACTTCAACAAATATTATAACAATAATAACAAATAATAACAACAATCAACAAATACAAAATTTAACAATTACGTAATAATTATAACTTTTGAATGAAATGTGTGCTTTATGTTCTAAGGCTAAGCGCGCACCACGATTTTAATTTTTGCGACACGATTTCAAAATCGCGCTGTAGAAAATCGCAGAGAGTACGGTGCGCGCACAGCGATAATTTAATAGTGATCATTACTCACTTTCATCATTGATTTCGTACAAGTTGCTTGTCTTTATTTACTACTTCGGAGGATAAGAAAAAAAAAAGAAAAGCAAAATGTGACAAATCACAATTTTAAAATCGCTGCGATTATTTAATCGCATGTGCGCGCATTGTCATATTAACTCATACGTTGTATTTCTGCGATAAAATAATCACGCTGCATAAAATCGTGGTGCGCGCTTAGCCTTACGGTACCAAGCGACCTTCAAGCGACTGACGAAAGACTGCACGTGGCACCTGCGGACAGCGTAAACTGGTTTATTCTGGTTTTGTGCGTGTTTCCACTTTCAACTATCAAGTGACGATTTATTTATTTGTTTTGTTTCGTAATTATTATGGTCAAATATTAATAACGAAACAAATTATTATGGACACGATATTTTATTGTTTCACGGTAGTCGTCTTGTCGTTTGCTCAAGGACGTGAAATTGAATGATAATTATATTTTTTTTTTATAAAGTCAAAACCATTTTCTTTCAAATAAAAACTTGTTTTTATTGAAAACAAAAATCAGAGTGTTGCTAGGAATAAGTATAAAATTAAATAGTAATGTTAGGATATCGAAACATTTTTGTATTTTTAAACGATATAGTGGAAACGCGCTCTAAGATCTGAGTAATATACACACCACTACATAATATGCAAAAATTTCTCCAAGCTAATTTACCTTGTACTAATATTATACTAATATTGTACTAATATTATAAATGTGAAAGTAACTCTGTCTGTCTGTCTGTTACTCAATCACGCCTACTGAACCAATTTGCATGAAATTTGGTATAGAGATATTTTGATACCCGAGAAAGGACATAGGATAGGTTTTATCCCGGAAATCCCACGGGAACGGAAACTATGCGGGTTTTTCTTTGACTGCGCGGGCGATGCCGCGGGCGGAAAGCTAGTATATAATATCTACACAACAATATAACATTCATTCAAATCATACAAACAAACATACATAAACAAACAGACAGATTTTTTTACGGATTCGTGCTCTATACTGTTTCCCTAATAGGTATTGTTTTTTTGAATATATTACATACGTATACACTTTTTTTACTGTTTTATTATATGTATAGATTATCATCAATAATTATAAATAAAAAATAATAATGAATTATCATATTACATAATATTTCAACTTCACTGTTTTATATAATTATTTCATTAATATACTACCGAAAATACGCGTTGAACGAGCGAAGAATATTGTGTTTAATTTAGCGTCCGATGAACTTTACGTGTACGATGAGCCGGGTGTATGATGGAAGAATGATTGCGCGCGGCATGGCGCGCTATGGCCCCGCCCATTAAACTATAGAAATTCTCTGGCTTTATGCGCCCTCTTAAGTGTCGTTATTTTAATTCGGCCATTTGTTTGGCTCTCACTGACGTTGAATTAGTGACATGTATTTATATTTTTGTATTCGTTAAGCCCTATCTAAATTTTGTTTTTAAATGTTTCCGCAAACGAAATGTGTTTATTTTGTAGGGAAATATGAATAATTTAAAACTGGCTAATAAGTTTAGTCATTTCATTATTTAGTAAATGTGTAAGTATATAATTTTTTGATAAGAGACTTGGGAAGACGAATACTTTTGTAAAATATGTTAAACAAGATATTGAGATTACTGAATATAAGTACATTTTATAATACCATTACAATACTAATCCCATAGAGATCTAGAGAGATGCCAATCGCTTGCGCTGAGTACGAAACCTGGTGTCTCATAACAAATTTACGCACACAACAGTAAACAAAATAAAAACAATACTTCGCGTTGTGTGCGTGTCATCACACAAAAATTTGAGAGCGACTATTCGTTCGCACACTAGATTGTAAGTGACGTACGTATACAGCACCACACAGCCGCAAGATATGCGTTTACGATAGGGATTGCTTGTCGATAAAATGAGAAACGTTAAAATTAAAACAATTTATAGGCAATACAGTAACTAGGTAGAAAATAGAAATGGACACCTTGATGGTAGCATTCATGGTGATGAAGTACATAAAGCATTGCCTATTGACTTATTGTAAAGTAATATAAGTATGAAATAAGTGACTTCTTTTTTTAATCCATGTATAATAATTACTATAAAATTATTGCTCGAGTACCTATCAAATAATAATAATACAATCAGATATTAAGCTAATAGTAATACATTATGATATAAAAATAAGGTAGTAAAATAATACATAATACGATAAAAAATCCGAATCTTATCGACATGGACACACTCGACGCGCATCCTCAACTAACGACCGCGAGCAGCGGCCGTACTACACGATCGAACGTTTTGTTAGCTTTAGTATGTTCATTATACATTGCGGTATTCGAACTTCGCGTTTGAATAGAGTCACGTACAGAAGAAGCATTGTAAACTATTTACATAAATTATTGTGACTGTCGTTCTGTCACATAATGAAACCAAGAAATCACTCTACGTAATATTGTTTTTGAAATTTTAGTAAGAAAATCGTATAATTTTCAGTACTTACCGATGGTATGTGATTCCATTTGACTTAAAGTTGCTGGTTTCACTTCGGTTTTTACAAACTTTAACGGAACAACACGGCATTGTCAAATAATACCCGGCCGACGGTCGAACGTCAACTGAATGCAACAAACAGCATGTGTTCTTTTTTTGGGCATATTGCTGTGACACCGGCCCCGCCCCCTAACCATATCTCCCTTTAGTTTCTGTGATCTGTGACTAATCCTAACCAAAAAGGCTAAGATAAGTTTTTTAAGTTTGCACATGCACATGTAAGACGTAAGTATATATGAACGTATTTTTCTGGTATCTAGAGCGGGTATTAAGTCATACTTAAATAATTTTTAATTTTTTAAACAAACGGATTCACGTGTGTCGCGCCCGTTCCAATTGAAGTGGGTCAGGCGATTAACAGGCATTTCGTGTAAACAATTGCCGGAAGTTGTCAAAATCGCCCCAAAATAAAGCTATTATATTATAATTTATTAATTATTATAGGAATTTAACATGAAACTTTACACCGCAGACTTTGCCTTGAATCATAGTGGTTTAATTAAAAAGGGTTGGCGACGTTTCAATTAGTGTTCCTAATTTTCGTTAAATTTTATTCAGTGATTGCCATCTTTTGTGAAGTAATGTGTGGATTTTCCAAGGCTTGCCAGTTATCAGTGTTGAAAATCGTATTTTTATGTAATGCTAACTGTCTGTGCGTGTGTATGTTTGTATGTTTTTTTTAATTGTATTAAGCGTAATAAGCCTTAAATTAAGGCTAGGTGTTGGGTATATGTTTAAATTAGCAGTCTGTCTAATTGCATTAAAAAAAGCCCTTTTAATATTGCTGCCGTTGTATGATGCTTTTTGAAAGGGATGATATTATCAAATGACTCAAAGCGTAAAGCACGAATAATAAAGGAAAGCAAAAAGCTCCGTCGTTTTGAGAAACGACGGTTAAAAATATAATAAACACAAATGCACTGTGTAGATAATATCAGCAACTGTAATGTGCAATTTAAAATGAAACTGTAACAGAGTACCGCCGTGGGATCAACAAAAAATAATTAATGACACCACTAATGAATACGCTTGAGTGTAGCGTCAGCAACATCGCTGTTTAGATTTTATTGTGTGTTGTTTTCAGCTATATACTGCAAAGTAATAAAATATTTTTTGGAAATAAATAAAGTAGCGTTGAGTTATTGATGTTTGATTTAATTGATCCATTTTATGTTATGATATCTGTAAATATCTTGAATTTTATCAGATGCAAAGTAGGTATCAATTAAAAGGATTGATTTACCTACAATGACTAGGTTTTGAGTAATTGACGATGTAATATATAATTTTTAAAATTATAATCAAATTACTATCCTAGTACAAATGTTAACAGAATAATTTTGAACACATATTTAACTACAGCACAAACAAGCTTAATTACGTCAAATGATTTTTCTGCACCCCGTACCCGCCCAAGGGAGAAGTTAGCCCTGATTTATTCGGATCATTTCCGCCACTCTTGCGGCTTTAGCCGGCCACTAATAAACCGAACACTCAACACTTGGTTGCAAACTTTACGTTTCAAATCACTGTACAAATTTGAAATTGGGAACATATTTTGTTAGATGGAATGTGTAAGGGTCTAGTTAAAGATAAGGGAATAGGTTCAAAATGTTCCTTTGTAATCGGGAGTTTTGTTTTGTTTGTATAGTGTTAATAAAATTAGCCACTTTGCAATTTCGCGAAGTGGAAAAGATTATTATATACCTAGTACATAATATAGTGTAGTAGTGAAGTTAATTATTCTTAATTTTATCATTTGATGCCTACTATTATTTATTATAAATGCGAAAGTAACTCTGTCTGTTTTCACGCCTGAAGCACTAAACAGATTAAGATAAAATTTGTAAGAAAAATAATTTGAGACCTGAGATAGGATATTAAATATATGATTTGTTGTTTTTAACTGTGTGGGTTATTCATTAAATACAGGCGAAGCTGCGTGTGGAATGCTCTAAGAACTAAAACATACTCTATTGAAAACTAGCTAGATTGTAAACCTAAGACTTCTCTAGCTAATTCAATTTAATGATACCTACGCAAATAGTCGACTGTTCATAATATTTCACGTTTATTACACATTGAAGATAGCAATTTGTTACGCTAGTAATACCGAAACTCATATGTAAAGCATTCAACCGTCTAATCCCAGCCAATAACGATATATCAAAAATTAAAACCAACACTTAGCTTCCAACTTCCTTCGTGATTAAGCTTATAATAATAAACTAACACGGATATCCGAGCAAACGTATCCCTTGCGAGCGTATTCACCTGTATTACGATACGGATAAGGTACATTTTGCTTTGTTCTTCAGTAGAATTGAAGTTGGTTATATGATATGTTAGTTTAGACTTTAGGGTTTAAGGCCTAATTTGTACGACCGTTGGCGGTTGCTGAAGCTACAATATTTCAGTTCGCAATGTTTATACACCGGTTTAGGCTTGTTATAGCGCGACGACTTTGGAATATGAATAAAATAAATCAATGCGATTTATTGGCGTGTCATGACCCTAATATATTAATTTCATTTGCTATATTGTTTTTGAAGTGAAAACTTCTTTAGCGGCGTTGAGCACTTTTTCTGTAATGGGTATAAAATCTTAAACTCGCGTCAGGACACGTGACCTGATCGAAAAAGCGTAAGACGGATGGATATCAAACATGCTCAACGTTAATAATCAAGTTTTCACTTCTGCCGGCACTCCCGGAGTGCAACCCGTCTTTTTTTTTAAGAATTAATGTGTGTGTATTTAATATTTACAGAAAACCGAAAAATAATTTCAAATTTTCTTAATTTTTATAGGAAGTATTTTAAATTGTCTAAACAAGACCAAGGTAAAATTGAATATTTTGAGGAATATAATAATAAACATTACTTAGCGGATAATCTCAATAGATTATTATATTAATATGTATTATGTATATTTTGGCCCACTTATATTTTTTGGCAAAATAATTTTTAATAGGCATTTGTAGTTTTCTTACAGGTGCACTACATATAGTTTTTCAACTTTGACACCACAAACATATATTTTTTACATTTTAAAACAAAAGTAGAAAGCCAGACTAAAGTTCGCGCTACAATCGCAAGTTGATCGTCCATAATCTGCCTTATTTTTAAGGATAACCGAGTATTTATCTGTGGGATCACCGTGTGATGTACGAGTGAAGATTATCCCAAATCGTTTGCAGAACGTCGTTAGTTGTTAATAGTCTGTTTATACTATTGAGGTTTGTAAAAAAATGTTGATTTACGTAGGTAATATTATGTGTCGCGGAAGAATTCTAACAAATACCCGCGGCCCCATCATTAAAGCGGCTCGACGGAACACAGTGGGGTTTTAGTCGGTAAGAATCCGACATAACCCACGGCTCCTTCCCCGGGGGCCGTGGGTATCTTTGGAAGATTTCCCCACTATAAAAAAAAAAAAAAAAAAAAAAAGGTAATATTATGTAGTTTTTGAAAAAGTTGTGGAATTTGCAATCGTGTTTTTTCACGTATCTACTGTCGTGTCACCCATGCACCATGGTTCCACGGCAGCAGTCGAATTTCTTCTGTATTCTGTAGTTAAAATATTTTGATACTTTAACTAGATGATTTGGTGAACTTCGTAACATCTTATTTTTGTGAAAAATATTGTCCTTTACTTATAATGTTTGTTTCTGATTGCTTCGATAAATAATTCAAGTAATGTATTATTTATTATGTACATAGATTAGAATCTTCTCTTCTCACAGGAAATTACATAATTTAATTATACCCACCCAGTTTTTTTTAATTAATTAAATAATAAAAATTTAAAACGCTAAAAGTTACAATTATCTCTTATTTTAATGATTTAGGTAATTGTTTTGTTTATACGTTATATTGTTGAAAATAATGTTATTAGAATACAAATGCGTCTGATACCACGTAAATTAATTGCATTCATACAACTATTGTAATCAGTAAGAACTCGAGCATATTTGCAATTAAACATGATCTATTGTTGTTTTTTCGACGAAATTCGCAACGGTAGTAAAGTCTTCATTGCTTTTTAACCGACTTCAAAAAAAAGGAGGAGGTTATCAATTCGGCCGGTATGTTTTTAAGCTATTGCATAGCTTCTATCGCGGGCCTTGAGCGCGGGGACCGAATCGAGAAATTCCGTAACGAAAAAACCTCACGCTCCCCACTCCAACGGGCACGGAGGTGTGGCTTGAAGGCATAGCATGCAATAGCTTTATTTTTTTTATGTATGTACACCGATTACTCCGAGGTTTCTGAACCGATTTACGTGATTCTTTTTTTGTTTGATGCGGAATGGTGTCGAATTGGTCCCATAAAAATTCGGATAGGCCCAGTAGTTTTTATTTTATGAGCATTTTTGTCTGATCTCGATGACTTGATTGAAATGTAGCAAGTAACTTTGATTCACTTCCCGGTAACCGATTGAGCTGAAATTTTGTATACATATGTAAATTGAATAGCGATGAAACATTATCATGACATAGAGCTGATTTGATGATGGAATGGAATCGGAAGGTGGCCATAGGAACTCAGTAATATATTGACTCACACTCACAGCACTCACAGCACTAAGCACTTAGTATTAAGCCCGTGCACCGACATCAAACCTATTAAGTAAATAGCACATCTAAATAATATGTAGTAATTAATAATATCAAATCTTTTTTATTTTTTACTTTTCTGTTTTTGAAGTCGGTTGTTTTTAACGTAGTTATTTTTATTACATAAACAGTGTACCTACAGAATACTGGTTTTCGCTAGACATTACACTTCAAGAAAATCTATCAGTGACACAGATGTAAAATACATTATTGCCATAATATGCGAATATGGATTTATATACCTTTCCCTTATCATCAAAATAGAAACACATTACATAACAGGCTTACTAGAAATTGAAACAGTTTAACTACAAAAGGCATAGTAACAATACTGACGTAAAGCAGCTGTCATTTTCCACAACAGAAGCATTAATTTTGTAAACCACAATATGTATTGTCTTTCTATCTAGTGCTTACTAATCCAACATTATTACGTAACAACCTTTACCTAATGTAGACAGGTAATGACTTCACTAATAGTAATTTAATTCAAATGGCCGCAAATGTTTGCGCAAGCATAACGTTTTATTGCCCGTAAACTATTTACGAATATGGAGGACAGATTGATAAATTTCATGTTTCTACTTGGTAACGTGACCAGAGTGCAGTTTGGGTAGGTACTATGGCAGAAATAAATAGACCATATAGGAGCTGATTAACGAGACCAATTTCGTTACGAATAAAGAAAAGATATTCTTTGTTAGACTGAAATACTTTCTTTCTTTCTTACAGGGTGCAGGGTTATAATAAACTAAACTTACATAAAAACACAAAACAGTGAAAACAAGTGGAGAGCAAAGACAACTATTAATTCATTTGTCAAAACGCATCGAAATGTTAACAAAAACAACTGTCATTCATCACGCTTGCCACCGCGACCGGACACTTTAGCCAAGCGCCACTTTATAAAAACACATGGCAATTTTTATACCATCCACTTAAGTAACCAACCATTTCTTGTAATACGAACACAGATAAACAGCACCTAATTAATTGTGTTAAAGTTCAAGTTCCTGTAAGAGATTTAGTATGAAACATTTAAAGTAATTGTAAGTACCGATTTCCGGGGCATTTGCAAGGAAGTGATAAATAAAGCGCAGAATTGTTTCGCAGAATGAATTTATTACGGTCACTTTTTATTTGCCTTAACGATTGCGTGAAATATTGACTACGCATTTTCTACAGGGATTTAATATATTTCAGAGGAATCTAGAGATAAGTTTTATTACAAATGTATCATTCTACTTCCGTTATGGATTCTTCCTTTCCTTCATTTATTGAGAAGATACAGATTTTATCACATCTTTTTTTAATATAGGACATTGATATAGGAACGACTATAAATTAATGCAGGTAACTTTAGTTATGTAAATTTATCATGTTGGACGTGAATATACTTATCGATTTTCCTTTTTGTCAATAAATTATGAACACAGCACTAACATAGATGTTGCAATCGTATGCATTTTTCGTCAAATAGGTAATAAAAAATAATGTGAAAAATTGAGTTCTAAGAATACACGAAGACTTCTACTTTTGGGTATTAAGTATAAAGTATAAAACTGTGCAATACGTAATGCATACCTCATATAGATATTTAAAAAAAAATCTAAAAACTTACTCTAGCAAAGCATTCTACATTCGTCATACTAAGTTTACCCAGCTGTGTTCACAGCACATCAAAAAAAATTCCAGTCACAACTGTCATCACAATTTGAAAAAACAAAAATCATCAATCCACTCCATTATGTAAAACCTACACAATAAATTATTCGTTACACGCGGGGGCGTGACGCGGCATTTCGTACAAAGCAAGAAAAATGATCCTATATTCATATTAATAGTCTCTCTGTCAGATTGGATGGATGTACATGACTAAACATTTGTGGATCGTACGCAAATGAGCTGGGCTTTGTTTAACGATGTCTTACATAGTGCGTTGGCTGCGTATATTTGAGTATGTTTACGGAATGATTTGCCTACGTGTGACATGGGTGTCTTTGTGCCGTGGGTATCTTTGGAAGATTTCCCCACTATAAAAAAAAAAAAAAAAAAGGGGATGATCATTAAAACATTTATAAAACCAGGATCATATTGTATTCTTATCAAATGTTTCCCTTTCATTGCATTGCGGTGAGTACATGAAAAACTACCAACGCGTTGATATAAATCGTCCACGCGTGCGCGTCAGTCGACAGCTGACTACACACTGATTAATTTAGGCGTGATGTGAAATGTCTGGCCGAATCACGTGGCTTTTTTATTGCTTTTGGCGGTAGATAGAACATTTGGGTTTTTGGATAACAGAGTTACAGCAACTGAATAACTGCTTAGTGAATACAGCTACGTTAGTCCTATAAAGTTTTATGTGGTACTGCTTTATGTTAAGGAAATTTTAAAAGAATCTAACGCAAAAGTCATATCTAATTATCTTTATTAAAAATTATTAACTTCCGCAATTGATGATATCGTAGAATATTACAAGCGAGCTAGTCTAGTCATTCTGGGCTAGGATATATTATCTTAGAGCTTTATTATATTAAAGTTATTTATCTCGAGGTCTATAGCGACATACAATAATGCATGATATGTTACGAATTTCAATTATAAATTTAATGTCAGTAAATATTAAAGTATCTACCTGTTAATGTTGTTGTAATAAATTTTTAGGACTTATTTTATACAGCGTTATAAGTTTGTACGAGATTTATTGTAGTTATTTTATGCAATATCGTTCTTAATTGTTTATATTCAATGATATCCTAATACATTTTTATGTTTTAACTTACCTATTTGAGATACACGTGTAAAAATCGTATACCAATTAAGTTAATAGGCCTTGATTACAGGTATTAGTTCAATGTATATGTAACTTCATATTAAATGCCCTTCATAAATATGTGTTCCCCTATAAGTTCTCTGTATCTATGTGTTTCAAAATATATCTACTGTCTGCAGCTTTAAAATTAATCTAACCTTATCTCCTATAATGAGCAAGCACCACCATATACATCTACCACCATCTTTGTCTGAAAATGTACTCTATTTTCAGAATTAATGAACAAAATCCGAGTTACCAGCTGTGCGAAACATTCAGTATATAGAAACCACCATATTAATACGGGCTTGCCATACCAGTAAATTAGCCGACCGTATCGACAGACCATCGACATGTCACCGCTGACAACCGACTGATTAATTGTAACTGGTTTCATTTTACATTTACAAACCAACGAAGGACTGAGCACTCACAAAAATTACTCTACATTTGACACTACAAACTCTTTCTATAAGTCTATGAATGTTATGAGTATCAAATGCGCTATCCTAACAATGAGTGCACTACTCACGCTTACGACGGTACATTTGATACACGTGAAAGGTCGCTTTGTGTGAACATTTACAAAGTGTCAAATTCGATATACTAACGCTGAATAAGATCGTTGGGTTATGTGCAGACCCATCACACAATCACACTGACAATGGGATTGACAACAATCGGACAGAATTCCTAATGGTTCGCGGTTTGACGGGCCTGTTTATAGGCCATTGTGCTGAATGAAAGGAAATTAACCGTTGATTTATCGCGATGTTTACTGTCAATGATAGTAGGCAAGGCGAGTTGTGTTGTTGTTGATTGTTCGATATCAATTGTATTGTGTGACGAAAATTATTTCATAATAGCAATTTTTATGATACCTCTTAATTGTTTTTTGGTAAGGAAACACGTCACTGGTGACCAATGTCCTTATTGGTTGATTTTTAATGGTAGTTGATGCGAAAGTAGAGCTCTTGAAGAGGTATGAAATTGAATTGGTTAAAACATTGAGCAGGTAATTATAGAAGACAGTGAGAATTTATATCCTCTCATTACTGTATGTACTAACAGTTAATTAATAAAATAAATTTCACATGCCTTATCATATTACATTTTATTTCTTACTATTTCAGAAACGTTCACTGTTCCTATCATCGCTCAACTAAAACTTGTCTATCAATCTCCATCAAATCCTCACACATAAACTACAATACCGTACAGGCAATATCAGAACAACTAGTCCCCTGAGCTAAGAAAAAATCATAAAGGGAGATCAAATTTCACATCTTTTCAAACACCACAACAAAAAACGGTTAGATATTTACGAATTACGAGTGTCACGGGCCATTCAGAAGCCCAATGGGGGTCGTTTCCGCTAAATTCACTCTGGACAGAACAGTTTCCCTTTTGGCGTAAAAATTTAGCATCGACGCTGCATCATGTTTAGGAATTATTGCCTTGTTTTTTTTTGGTATTGGATATCTTGTGTGTATTGGGTTTTTATAATACACGATAACATAAAGTATATTCATACGAAACAGCGGTTAAAGCCAGTGTATAACATATCTTACGTAACTGGCATTTGCTCTGATTTTCTTTTGTTTTAGTTATTTTGTAAGGAACATATCTATACTAATATTATAAAGCTGAAGAGTTTGTTTGTTTGTTTGAACGCGCTCATCTCAGGAACTACTGGTCCAGTTAGAAAATTTCTTTCGGGGTTAGATAGCCCATTTATCGAGAAAGGCTAAGCTAAGACCAACAGGAGCGGAGCAATGCAGGTGAAACTGCGGGGCACAGCTAGAAGCTATATATTTAATGAATATTGTGTATAGAGAAGAATATATTTAATGAAGCGAATAGAATGACGGACAATATTAAGCTAGTAGCTAAAAAAGATTCTAACATTAAATTATAAGCCCCACAGCATAAATATCTCGAATCCACAGCCCAGATACATAATCGACGGATTAGATCGAGCGAAGTTATAGCCTATAACATTATACACCCTAAACAATTACTGCGCCTAACTTAGGCCATAACATAACATAAAGCGGTAAGTGGCGTATTAATATACTAATGTACTAAGGGTTAGGTAATGGCTGTATCAGACGAGACGCGGCAACGCGACGTTTATGGAAATGTTTAATGAAAGGTCTGTTAGCTCGGAGGGAAAGGCTGAAATCGATGTTGACATGTGCGTCTGTTGGTATAATTAGTTGCTATCCTTTGGTTCTTTAATATTCACTGATATTGTGCAGATTATGGCCATAAATTGTTTTCAATGTATGCATGAAATACTTAATTAAATATGTTATAACCTTTTATTGGAAAGTATAACAATAAACTTAATTCGTTTTTACGGTGCCAATGAAACTAAAACTTATGTGTAGTCTGTAGATACGAAAAGCAAACTAATTCTTACATTCTTTATTGAATTTCAAATCAAATCTAAAAAAATATGAACATTAATCGTTAATGACAAACCATGCTCGTTTTCTAACTCAATACTTCTCAACATTTCACTCCACGCACACGCTCCTAGTATGAACTGCCATTCCCCACGATCCCATTAATGATCGTATCGCAGTATTAATATCATATCATCCAGATATCGCCGGCGCCCGTAACGTCACGTTACGATTCTGTTTAGGAGCTGAGTCTCCCATAAATTCCACATTATGCACATTTTATACCGGCTTATCGTTGTTTATGGCTGAATAAAGTACCGAAAAAGCACGCGATGAAAACGACTTGTGCAACTTTTTCAATTATTCTACGTTATCTTTATTGGATAATGAGGTTGTGATTTTATAAACGTCTACCGTTTTTACTTTTGACATAAAATCATTAGCCATTACCTTGGCCATTACGCGTGGCCATTACTCAAATGTTACGTTAACTTTTGACGTAAAAAATCATTACCTACTCAAATATACTTACAACACGTTTTTATAGGTTGCTTGCTAACTGTAACGACTGTTTTATGTACAGTATTGTATAGGAGGATCTTTATATGTTTAAGACAATCACCACCATTTTCAATATGTTTTATTCTTTGCAATAATCGTAGCCTTCAGAACATATTCTTTGCAAAGCATGAGGATTCGAAATAAGTTATAAAATACAATTTATACCTATAAGTAAATTTACAATATTATTGGAAACCTTTATTACATTTAAATGAAGTCGAGCCGATTGTAGCTCCGATATACCGTGCTATAGTCTGTCCAATATAAGAATTGCTTTTTGACAGCTCGACGGGTGATACCAGAAGTGATGTACAAAAAATTATCGATTGTGATACCATTTCAATTATAAATTCAAAATACATTATCATAAATCGAATCAGGTACGTAAATAATAATTACAACGTAAACGTACTAATGAGATATGTAATAATAAGACCACATATCTATGCATTTTATGTTAAAACTAAACTAAACTAATATTTTATTATTTATTGGTTTCTATCTTACAATTTGGTTATCTTTATGTTTAAATTATATAACATAATAGAAGAGTTTTTCTGTATCGGATATATTTTACAGAGTATTTCTATCGATTATTATAATCTATCGACCCATCATTGAATAATTCTGTGTAGACACCACTAAGTGGGCGGGGCCTGTCCATGAAGTACAATAATTATTTGTATGACATTTTAACATAGACAATACAATCCTTCATAGGCGTGAAGCTGTCAAAAAGCAAATAATATAATGGACAGAGTATAGCAAATGTAAATCCCCGGTACAAATTGACATTCGTCGACGAATGCAAAACGAGTGGAGGCATCAAATGTCACACTTAATCACGCAACGGTGAAGCGAACAGTTTTAATTGTCATTTTTATGTAAATCGGCGGCCGGTGTCACGCTGACAGCTGACAGCTGACAGGTCACCGTTCGTCCGGCGAATCGGGCAATTTACGATGTAGCTGCAGTGAAAATATTTCTTTTTTATCGACGCATGTGAACACTGCAACTGCAACATGACAAAGGTTTAGAGACAAATTAATTCAATTGTGGAGCATGTTCGTTTTAATCGGATTGTCTTTGTAGGATGAAAACTGTTTTCTATTGGCCATATTACGTTATTAATATTTTGCATGATTTATTGGTTATTAACAGTATGAAATATTATAATAAGATGCTCTATATAGGATTACGTAATGCGAGAAACAAAAATATCTGTTTTCCCAATCCAGAAAACATACAACATCACATACATGTTATCGTAACTCGTTCAATTATTCTGATACGAAGCCTCGTTCAACCGTAGCTAGTATATACGATCATAAAATAAATTGATATAAATGCCGCCATTCCATAGATGTCGAAATTGTGAAAAAAATAAACAGGCATTACACATCATAAAAGTCGGTAGCGCCTCACGAGGGGCGCGCCGTTCCCTGTAACGACCACGTCTTTCATATTTTGAATACTCACTCGAGTTATAAGAATTTACGTCGCTCTTAGACCCCGGTAATGGACATATAAAATCTTATGACCACTCCGCTCTTATGTATTGACTTTTACGGGCCCTTTCGTGTTCCAGCCGTTTTAAGGTTTCAATTCCTCGTAGTTATCTAGGGAGCCGTAAACAAGCGTTTGTGCCGCGATTTTTATGAGCTATTTAATAAACGTTGGTTATGTACTTGGTATTGAATCAGGTTATTTACATAGGTATCACTTTTCGGTTAGTAATATCATTTATATACGGCACCCGGTAAGTTCAAGAAAATTAGCGGTGCTTACTTACAAAATATAATTCACGATTAAAAGATAAAGTTACGTAAAGAGAGTTAATATACTAAGTACGTAAATAATATCTATTTATCTATATGTTCGCAATTTCTTTTCATTGACTTATTAGAAATTAATCTCAAAACATCGTAGATGTATAGCGTTTTTAGAAAACACGTGATTATGAAATTATTTAATCATTGTCTTGTCAATGGATAAAGTATTTCTATTTCCATTTAACACATTAAACAAACAATGGACATTTGCATATCATAATAAGCAATATTTAATAAGAGTTTATTAAACTCTCTTTTCAATACGCCAATAAAATTTCGCTTGTACAAGCGCGTAACAAATCATTTTGTCATAAACGACATGTGTGCAACAAAGCAGATAAAATAAACAATAGACAGGGAATCTATTAACTATAAATCAAATGCTAGGACGCAACACGATTGAGCAATAAATATCAATGAGTTTAATGTTCCCGCGCAACACACGATAACTGTCAAGCGACGCCATGTTGGAAGCCATATTGATTTATGACATTTTATTGTGAGCTGTCAATATGTTGCATGGAGTTATGAAAGGAAGCTTTGGAGATTAATTGTTCATTAATTAACTATGTTTCTTCTGTATTACAATTAATTGAAGTGTCTGCGAGTGTTAAATGAAATTTATAACTAACATTAGAATAAGAAATCACTTACAATCTTGATATCGCTTAAGGTTCAAACCCTGTTTGAATCCATAATAATGAACCTAGTCAGGCATATTATAAGAAAACTACAAGACAAATAGTCTAATTAACAATTCTAGGAGAACAATTCTTTCAAATCACTACATAGTATAAAACAAAGTCGCTTTCTCTGTCCCTATGTCCCTATGTATGCTTAAATCTTTAAAACTATGCAACGGATTTTGATGCGGTTTTTTTTTAATAGATAGAGTGATTCAAGAGGAAGGTTTTAGTATATAATTTATTATGTTTTAGACAAAGCGGGCGAAGCCGCGGGCGGAAAGCTAGTAAACAATAATAATAAGTTTTTAGGAATAATGAACATGTTACTAATTCCACAGAAAATTGTGACGGTATTATCCATAAAACATTGATTTCATTAATTTTCCATATTTTAAATAAGACAGGAACACAATTTATTTACATTTATTCATAACTCCTAATATCTTTTTTTACGACCTCCAAGCAGTTGTTACGTTTCGTAGCTTCATGTTGTTACGCAAGGTGATAATGGCGGCTCGTAACTCCCAATAGCTATGTCCACACTGTGCCTTTTTTCGTTCATCAAGGGCATGCGTCACAGCGCAGTCAACAGCGCACGCAACGCATGCCCTTGACGCATGCGTTTTTGACAGTTGAAAGCACAGCGCGCGCTGCGAAAGACGTTTCCCGCGTCTGGTGGATTTCTGTGCCACAAAGCGTTCAACAACAAGATAAATTGTTTGGACACATTGAATAAATATGAAAGAGACATTAAATTGTCTCCAGTAGCTAAGAACCTAAGTGTTATAGCTAATTTTATTTCACTAGGTATTGCTTCACGTAACTTGGTTGACTGCTTTGTAATTATTGGTGTAACCAATTTCAAAAGTCTATCGAATTTTTTTTCAGACATACGTGTAAAATTTTTAAAAAGAATACCTTTATCTTCTCGTAGTTCTCTCATTACTACATTACTTCGATTATTGTAATAGCCTCGTATCCAAAACTTTCGCTTGGTTCTTTTTTTCTGGAATTTCTTATGACCAAGTAAGCAGCACATATTCCACTAAGTAAAATGTTGTCGTCGCACATGTTTCCACAAGCTGACAAACTACGAATGAACTAAATGACTATATTGGCGTTGCGTTCATTAACGCATTCAATATTGAATTCAATATTGAAAGCGACAAACGAAAGTTGAATAGAAAGATGAAGACGAAAGTTGAAGATGAAAGTGCATAGTGTGGACATAGCTGATTCTATGACTTTTCTATCAACAATCTTGACTTTACGTGCGACAGACCATTCGGAATTACGATCAAAATTAATAGAGGTCATTAATCTCTATAAGAAGGCTCAATGTAGAGCTTCCGTATTTAAAAAATCATTCAAATCATCAGCTTTGTACATTTTGAGGAGTTGTAAAGATGGTTTTATTAGGGCTTGAATTGTCAGGTATACGTAATAGTTATTATTATTTATTAGATTAAACAGTATAGAATGATACATATATACCTACTATATTTAAGTACTAGCAGTTCCGTTGAAAGCTAAATAATCAAAGACAATTTAAAAAATAGCAAGTAGCAAGTGAGTGGCAGTAATGTTGTAGAAATTCAATTGACTGGATTTCAATTCTATGATTGTAAATGAATTGAAAATAAAAATTTGTTGAGAACGTTTAGTTTTAAATTGAAAAGCTGCTTACAATTAACATTAAACAAACAAAAAGACAGAGCATAGGTATAATTATTATAATATTAATAACGATTAATATTCTTTACACATTTATTGTATTTTTTATCTATCATATTTTTTAGTGCTATTACGATAAAGTTCAATTATTTTGCACTGAATTATGGACATTAAAAAATACTGACATTTAAATACAGATAAAAACTAAATAAGCGCAAGTTATGTGCTACCACAGTCAATTTAATAATAATAAATTAAGTTTATCGCAAGAAATATTGCTTGTAATATTTCTGTCCTGTTTTTATAATAAATTGTTGCGACCTCGATAATTAAATGCTGTTTAATGATTTATATCCAATAATTTGTTATTAATTAGCTTTCGTGTAATATGAGACAACTAGTAAAAAATAATATTTTCTTTTAAAATGTTAATGTCACTGATTACTTTGACTGTTTTGATCATTAATTTCTAGTGGTTTTTATACTTTTTATTCAGTTTCAGTAAAACATTTGACTTTAAAATCAATTTGAATACAACTTATTCCAAGTACCTATTACTCACCTGTACATTTTGTTTTGTCGGGTATATGAATATTATTGAAAAGCTTACGACAGATTATTAAATAGTCTTGGCGAATCTCTTAGTCCGCGTGCTCGACATTCCGTGCGAAAACAGCACAACATCGGATCAGCTAGTTAAATACAACAGCTAATTTAAAAAATTCTAATTAAAAATTGAACAGTAGCTTTTATTGATGTTATAAACATTAGAAAACCAATCGAATGGCGGCCCGTTTATTGATATAAAGAGATTTATGTCTCCGTTCGTCCGCCGGATGAATGTGCATAAAATTTATTTCTCACCTTTCATTGATTCATGGCTTTTATCGGGAACTAATAAAATCCCAAATAAAACCAAAATATTTTAAACAACTCGCTTGTTTTTATAGACGCAAGCTTCTAGGAGTTGGCTTAGTTTTTAGCAAGTAATTTATGTTAATTCTTAAATATTTTCTTATAGCGTTTTTCAATCAAAATAAATAACATTACCTTCATATTATTATGTATAGAAAAACAAAGAGACAAGATGATTATTATAAAATCTATAAAATGTTCTCTGCATATTTATTTTGAGATTTTGCGAGTGTCTAATTTTTTATCTGTGTCATAAAGTCGTATCTAAAACAATAAAATAAAATTTTAATTAAAAATTATGACTAAATTCCACTTAAAACGTTTTAATTCATTTGAATTTAAAATTGTTAAACCAATAGCAAATAGAAGCAAAATATAGGTTAAGATGTTAATAATCTAAATAAAGATTTTGTATAGCAAATTAACATATTTCATGACTTGGAAAAAAATACATTTTTGTGCAGTTAAATCAATTTCAATACTCCTAAAATGTAATCAACCTCTCTAATTAGCCCCTCATTGTCCGAATATTAAAATTTAAACTGTCAACGCCTGGCGGCTGTCAAACTTTTTCTATCAACTTCTCAGCGTCATTTGACAGCGCATTCATAAAGCATGATGAATGAACTGTTTTAGTTTTAATAAAAGTGCTATAAATGAGGAGTAGGGGTTGCATTGACATGATTGCTATCCAATTGCTAGTTTGTTGATGAATTTCTTCAAGCGTCATAGCACTTTTAGAGTTAAGTAATACTTATATATTATTAGGTAGGTATACAATTTTTAATCGTGGGCGCATACAATTTAGTTCAAGATGAAATAGTTTAAAAATCTAGGGATCTGTTTTACGACTTGCGGATTAAGTCAACAAAAGCCTATTTCACTTGTTTTTCTAACTGACAGAAAAGATAAACAGAACATAACCAGAAGTTATGAAAAAGGCTTTGATTAAAATAATATAATTTATTATATACAATATGGATCTACATTGCTCTATAAACAATGCTTTGGGGATTTATTATTGACTTGTAACCCGACACCGTTCAAAGAAAAGCAATAATCCAAAACCCTTATTTAATACCGGCATGACCCTGAACTATAACAAATTTGTTTAAACACAGTTAATGATACTGCAATAAAATGTGTTTATTCGTACAGTCTCAACATATTTGCTTTTACACGACACAATCGTATTAACCAAAAGCTTACTTAAAGTTAAGGATATAAGGATTACATTCCCGTCAAAATATTTCTTTAATTGATGCAGATTGTGTGATCGAGTATACATTTTATACGTGTGTAACCCAATAGGAAGGGAACAGTAGTAATTAAATTTTTATTGAACATGTGGGTTTTTATATATCCATAAATTTAAATAATCTGTTGTTTGAACGTTGTAAACTTCGGAATTGCTCGGATCGTATTTTAATGAGAAAAAACAATTCAGCATTTTAAATAGTAGGTATTAACGATTATTTACAGAATATTAACATAATTTTTTTATGCACAATACTGATAAATAACATAACGTTGCATATGTCAAAACATTACTTCACACAATAATTAATAAAAAAGAAAATGTAGTTATATTAGTCTTATTTTTAAAGTACTAGCCGCCCGCCCCGGCTCCGCTTATTTTGATTTGGGATAAAGCTAGTTTATGTCAGGCATAAGGGTATTACCATA
This sequence comes from Colias nastes, assembly GCA_907164665.1. NCBI lineage: Eukaryota > Metazoa > Arthropoda > Insecta > Lepidoptera > Pieridae > Colias > Colias nastes. The sequence continues at coordinate 173 of CAJQZM010038506.1, read as the reverse complement.
CTACCTATTTACTTGTAAGAATGGTCTAGTAGTTTCGGAACTTATTGAAGTGAAAACTTCTTTAGCGGCGTTGGGTATAAAACTCGCGTCAGGACACGTGGCCTGATCGAAAAAGCGTAAGACGGATTTTTTTTTAGCCCTTATATTCCATGCGTAAGACGGATACCATTCCA
>CAJQZM010038503.1:0-20597 GCA_907164665.1 Colias nastes | reverse complement strand
CTATAAGGGTTCCGTTTTTGCCATTTTGGCTACGGAACCCTAAAAAAGACAATCATAGATCTGATACATTCTAATGGTACTTTTACACATTCGTATTTCGGGTTCATTGTTCGCTTCGTATCACGCACGAATGTGTAAATGTACCTATGTATTTTTAGGTTTAGGAAACGCTACATCCATACAAATACGAAGTATTAGTCTGTTGCTTCTTCCGATGTACTGCGGTAAGGCTGGTCGCGGGATATTGAAGGCGGTGGTTCTCACTTACGTAGTGGCCGGTAATTTATTTTGTTATCTGAGATGTATAAAAAAGGTATCAATAATTCATACAATATGGTACCTATATACAAATATTATGGTATATCTAAACATTACTTCTGATAAGCAAACGTTTCTAGAAAAACCGTTACAAATTCAAATTTCCTACAAAAACTAATAGTTTGTTAGTTACATAAAATACGTTTTTTTTGTATTAATATATTTATCTCAATAGATATTTTGCACTCCTTAGGCCCAATAACAAATATGGCACTGAACGCCAAAGAGGTAGTTCGTGTGTTTGCCTGCAGCACTCAGCTCTCTTTCAATCTCACAAAACTAAGATACTCTTTCATTGCGACTCCTGTTAGACGAGCTCTTTTAAGTATGAAGACTGAAATTGGTGAATTCAAAGGTACGTTGAGGTTCGTAAAACTGTTAAGGCTATTTTCTTTTTGGATTTAAATAATACTTACAAATAAAATATACAAACAGAGGAAGCGACTATGGGCTATTAAAAAATGAAACACCTAGCTGATTTGTAAGATTGTATTTTACAGATCAATTAGAAAAGTAGTGAGGCCAATAGAGATAGAAATGGAGAATACATATGAAATTCTCAAGACGAAACCAGCAAACGATCTCGTAGACGACATGTTCGAGTTCAAACATCACTCGGATTATCTCGAAGAAAAATATAAGTTAGTTTTTAAACTATTTTTTCCGTAATTGATATATACTTAGCCTAGCTAATTTTCCTTGTATAAAGGGAATTAAAAACAAACAAAAACGTATTCCTCAATTATTAATGTAATAAAATCTTTTTAGAATATTGCCAAATGAAACAGAAATAATAAAGTATGATAAAAACTACGCGAAAAAAATGGAATATCGCTGCGAGAGGCAAATGTCTAGGGCAGTTTTATATTGTATGGAGATTTTCTCTTCTTCTTTTAATATGTGTTATGATAGTATTCCTATATATGCTGGAGCACTGTGCTGGCCTTTGATGCTTCACAATATCTGCAATATTAGACCTTTTGTTGGACACTCCGTGTGTAATTACGAAGAAAAGGTTATTTTTAACATAAATTCTACAGTCCTATAACTAGATGACAAATGGCAACGATAACATAAAATTTGAATTGCAGTTTAATTCTCGACTTGGAGAAAGCTATTATAATCTAAAGAATATTTCCACCAAAATAATTTCAAATTTAACTGAAGTTAACATTCAAGGAGAAACTTATGAGGGGAAAGTGAAGAATTATCAGGTACATAGAGCCAGCTAACAAAATATGAAAATATATGGGTAATCATCATACAATAGACATGATAAAATTTGCAGGACGCCAAGGAAACAAGCCTCAAAGTTCTACAGGCATTTGAAGAAAAATATAATATAGTGAAAATAGTGGTGCTGGGGGTTCATATATGCTTAGCTCTCCTTTTCTTACGACTGCTCATATCCGCACAAAGTTATCACGATCTTTATTTGACGAGTATAAATTATGATAATGTTTACATTACTGGTTACTTCAAAAGGATTGATCAAAGGCGTCGTAGGAAACTTCAGTGTACACTTTTACCTCTGAAAAAGGTATCTATCTACTCTATAACTTATGGGCAATTGGGCAGACATATTATGGGATTACACATAATTTTGTTAGCTATCGCTTTTTGTAGTATTAATTGTTATTTTATTGATAGGGTCGTGATTAAAATTTGGTAAGATCAAATAATAGCTGTATCTAGGAAAATCTACGCAAGATTATCTGAAAATACAATTTTAGATGGAGAGGAACAGATACATAGACGTGTATTCTACTTCATATATCCCATCAGAACGAAGCAAATTGTTCACCCAAATACTAAAAGTTACGCTGGAAGCGATCACAGCAACAACCTTTGTGATGCTGGACAGATTGTTCTATGAAGCACTTGATGTTGTAAGACAGTATGCTGTTGATAACGAACCTATTAATGGATTGGGAGACGTGGAGGTGGAGGTAAATGTTTTAGAATGTTTCGTAACGCCAAGAACAGAATAAGGCTTACGAAGGTGTGAAGAAATTGTAATGTTTTCGTATTTAATCGATATTCGATGTGTTTCTTAGTAGAAAATTTTATTGATGATTCTTGAATATTAAATACATCTTTATTCGTTGTTTTTGCCGCTTCAGGTGGAAGGTGTAGGCTTTGTCGCAGACATGTTGCGCAAACTGATACAAGAATTAAAATCTTTCAATGTAACAACATCAATAACGAATGAAGAATGTCTTCCGCAGCCGCGCGCTATACCCGCACTATTTTACGTCAAAATATATGGAGGATATCTTTGGATTCTTCTGCTATTGTTTACGAATCCTTATACACTCAGATTGAGACGGTAAGTTCAAAGTAGATGTTTTCCACAGTGTAAAAATATCGAGAATAATTATTCTATGTGGCACCTATCTTACTTATATTTTCAAATTTTTAGGCTTGCCATTCATATCGCATTTTCATTTACTTGTAGTTGTAAATATTATTTAATTTCTACGTAGTTGCTCTGAATTGTAATAAATGGGAACAATTTCAGATTAATCTGCAGTTATTTCTATCCTCATAGAGAAAAGCAAAGAATATTGCATTTGTACAACGATATTTTGAAAAAACGTTTGAAAATGCAAAAGACGTTACGCAGAAAGGCAGTGCAGGCAGTCCGAGCCCATTACCTCTCTGGGGAGAACCTTTTGAGCCTGAGGATGAAATTTCCTCACATTTTGGGTTGGCTTGGCGCTTTACCTCATGCTAGAATGAAATGTCTCATTTGTGAAGAGACTGAACCATGGCACAGACTGCGAAATCGTTAGTAGTGTTTTTAATTATTTTTCAATAAGGCAGCATTGAGTAGGTAAAATATTAAAGCGTAAATACAATTTTTTGTCACGTAAACTATATCATTTATGGAGTCATATATTAAATCCCTTTTTAAATAAGAGACGTTGAAGACGTCACTAGAATAAGAATAAGAGAAGATAGCTAGTAACCTTTAATACTTTATCGATTTCAATATAACTCACTCTAATTTTAACATAATCTAAGCGCAAGCGACATTGTATTCAGCAATTTCATACAATTTTTTCAGCAGATCACTCATGGCACTCGTGTGAAAACGTCAAATGCCCTTTCCTATACTGTGACGAGTGTTGGGAGGACATTGGCAGTAGCTGCCTCGCCTGCGATCCCGCTCTGAATGAGCTTAGTGATGTGGACTCCTTGAGTGATGATAGACCACCTAGATACTAATTGTACTGATGAAAATAAATATTTGTGTGATATGAATGTGGTTTTATTTATTTTGGACATATTGGTAGGTTTTAACGATTTCATATTTTAATATTGTGTGTTTGACTTTGAAATGCTAATGGCTAGGAAAAATTGCAAGTGTCGGCTAAATTGCCCTATAATTATCTATTATTAGGGGACATAAGATTTTGTTTTCAAATAAAATTCATATTTAAAAAATACATTTATTAATTCAAACATTAACAATAAGTAAAAATTATATTTATTTTAGACATTAATAATTATTTTAGAACAAGCCATATTCTAGTTGTTCGCCTACAGTCAAATTGCTCACAAATTGTATATTATCAGCCACATCATTGCAGAGTTGAGCCAGTCCAGTCAATTGGCCATCTTCTTGAGGACTGAAGTTGTACACTAACTAGAAAAATGAACAAAATTTTAAAAAGATAAGGCGATTTATGATATTATGTTGATAATAAATGAAAGGGTGGAGAATTTAGACTTTTTCAGTAGTTGTAAATACGATATGTTACGTGGATTAACAAATCAGATTGATCGCGTCTCACTAAAATATTATACCTACGCCATGTTATATTATCTATTATAGTGTCCATACACAATCCGTAAACAACTTATAACTTAGCTAAACATATTATATGATGTATAAATAATAATTAAATATATTACCGACAAAAAATCATCGTATGTGATCCACCCGTCTACATCCGTGTCAGCAGCATTGAATTTTTCTTTACGTATTTCCATAGAAGTCTCATCTCCCAAACTCTCTAAAACTGCGCAGCTAAAATATTAAACATAAAAAATCATATAGATACTAGGTACCTATTCTATTAAAATTACAATATTTAAAGGTCTTACGCGCGTTAAGTATACATACTTAACATGTAAAAATAAATGGAATAACCTCAAGCTAGTTAACGTAGGTACGTTTACGGACTATAGGTATATGCCGTAGCAAGAATGTAATATACGCATTATGTAGTTATAGTTATGTGCTTCTGTTTATATCAGCAACAGTTTTATCTACAATTTGCACTCTGTATATAAACTAACAAATCATCAAAACCCAGCATTCCGTTCGATTGGTTGTCGAAAAGCAAAAAGAGGCTGTGCAGATTGGCGATTGTCACTTCGTTCCAGCCCGGAAATCTCTCTACCACCTTTTGCATGCTCCATCTACGATCTTGTTCTTTCATTTCCTGTAGATACAACGTTACAGTTTTAACGTGTAATTTAATTATTTAAGGATTTTTAATGATTACCGTTAGCCTAGCTGTAGCAACTGTGGGGTCTGTTACCTGCTACGTTCACAATGGTGATCAAGTGATAGATATGGAGTTAAGATATTACATTAATTAACAACATGCTAAATCACAAAACACAAGGTTGGTATAATAGCCTGCTAGTGTAGAGCTTAGACCGTAGACGTAGTAGAGTATATTGTGTAGTGTAGAGCATACTCTGCTAGGCTCTCCCTATGATATCTTATGATCTAAATTCTAATTCATTCCTATAAAATATAATATTCGTACTATTGTAGTTTATAGAAACAAATCATTGTTCTTACTTGATTGTACTGTCGTTGCTCAGCCAGTCGCTTATAAAAGAGCTCTACCAATTTATCATAGTCAGTTTTCGTGGTTTTCTGTATCTCTGTAGCTTTTTTCTGCGGCTCACCTTGTTTTTATTTATTTAAATTAGAAAACTTACATATAGGGAGTGTGCAGTGTTTTTATGGCAATCACTCATTGTCAGTGCGTCGGAATATAGGGGAAATATAACTTGGGGATTTGACCTGTCTCTGCTAGTTTGTAAGCAGCTAACGTGTAGGTATATGTCGTGGCCATATCGTAGATTTGCTCATTTCATGAAATGATTGATCATTTCGTGAAATGGTCGCATTTCATGAAATGGTTGAATGTCTATAATTGGCTATTCTATTAATGGAATCTCACTTTTTGCGAGCCAAAGGATCTTTGCATTTGGAAAACGCAGCTGACCATATTATATATTTTTATAGGCGTTTGGTTTATAACGAATAAAAAAATACTTTAAAAATTGATCACGATCATGAATAGCATTTCAACCTATCTAAGTACATTCGACTCAGTAGAATTGTATCCACAAAATTACCCGTAGCAGTGAAGTCCTCTTGTCTGTAAAAGCATATGGGTTTCCTCTTTACGGGATACTCGAAAAATCTCCCGAGACTAGAGAACAATGCACTCACATGGTGACCCATTTTACTGTTCTTAGCTAGTTTTTAGTACTCAATAGATGCTATTATTCGTATTGAATGTTCGATTTTACTATAATTCCTTCTGTGTACTATATTTCACTGATAGAGAAGGTAATGCTTTGGATTAATATTCCTAGACATGGACTTATTTTGACTATAACATCAAAACATAAACAAACATGTTATTTTAATTTTTAATGCCATGTATGTGGAAACTCTATGGTCTCAATATTAATAATTAAATAAGTCCAATATATCTACTGTATAGCTGTTGCCCGTAGCTTTGCCCACGTGGTCAAAATAAAATTTCTCAAACTTTCACCCATTTAAAGTTATGAATGTATAAAAATCCTATTTTAGCGGATGATTTATCTTATCTGCATGCCAAATTTCAGCCTTAAAGCGGTCCAGTAGTTTTGGGCTGTGCGTTGATAGATCAGTCACTCTTGCGATTTATATATTAAGATGCCTTTGCATTTTTATTGCATATAGTCATACATGAGTCATACCAATAATGTTCTATTTTTTCGCTTTTTATCAGCATGTTTGGAACTTTAGAGCATACGCGTAGGCGAGACAATTTATCTGGTAGGTGTACGTAGGTTAATTATTATTGATTTATAGGTCTACCCATTACTGAGAACTTATTAAGGTGGTGTGATTCTATGCAAATCGGTCCGGTTGTGTACTGTTTCAGTTTCTAAAATCGTGAAGTTTTCGGATAAGCAGGTGATTAGCCCACTATATCCTAGTCCGCTGGTGGGATTGCCACCTTAAAGCCTGCGGACAGGCTCGGTTTAGTTTCGGGTATCCTCCCTGGTGAGTGATTCTGAGTTATAGGCGCAGAATTCGCCTTTCGCCCTGCATCTTGTTAGCAACTACGACTTTTAAGGCGGATCACGCATCAATTGGAAGGTGCTGGAGCGAGATAAAATGAGCTGCCCAAAATCGACACGCATGGCGGAGTACTGTTGACGCCCTTTGCCCCAGCTAGGGGCCTTAGGATTAAAAGTAAGTAAGTAAGTGATTCTATGCATTAATCAATTGATTTAAGGCTTAAAATTTAAGCCAATGTACAAGTAAACTTAAAAGAGTTATGAAGGGATTAAAATAAAACACCATTATTTATCAATCACTTGATTAATTTCCATACAAAATTGCATTAAAATTTTCAAAAAATCCATGACATAATATAGCGTCATGCACAATTGATAAGATTACAAGAGTCAAAGTAACGTTCATTACCGAAGGGTTAAAAAATAAATGAAATATGGTAGGCAGTAAATTATTCTAAATTAAAATATAGGAACATTTATAAAATATCAGTCTTCTTTCAACAATATTACAGGAGAGTAACGTAAGATATACATAATTATAAAAGAAAAAGACTGTTGTCGACTTCGTTTCAACAAAAATTTTGCCTCGATTATTGGACGCTTAATTTAAGTGAAGTAATTACGAGTAAGAATTCTGCTTAATCTAGTAGACAACAGACTTCTAATGCAGTGATCTGACCACCGACACATTAATTCATATCAGTCTTTATGCTTTTGCAAGTGAGGTAGGTTTCGGTCTAATGTAACTATGCACGCGTCTAGTCATTTTTGTTACGCTTTGGGAGTATAAAGTTCGTACGTAGACCTTTACGGTTCGGCATACTCAGATGTCTGACGTATCACAAATGACTTTGACACGTGATCTTCCCGCAGACCAGACATAATGACCGGTCCGACCGAGGAACGAATACAAAAATACTACTTACGAGTACACTAAATAGAAACTCGCCGACATTCATCTCCCCTCCAATATTATTCTGCTATTTTTACTAAGATTTCATCGTAAGCTTATCCACACACTACGCGCTATGAAGGAGTATTTTGAATACGTTTACATTAACTACGATAAATATTCGATTATAATATTATGTCATTAACGTACGAAAGGGGAGATGGATGGCTGAGATTGCACTAAGACTAACACAACGCAAGCCTAGTTAACATTAAAAATAGCACAAATATAATGGCTCAATACAATCCGCTAGAATCTCATACGATCGTACATTACTCATGCAGTTATCGTATTGCGTCTTACCACAACACCGTTTTATAAGGAAACCACATTGCGTTCCTTTGGCGTTTGACAATAATTCAAACGGCGAAAAACTTCGTAGAAAAATTACCATCACGCTTCGAATAAGTTCTCAATTTTATTGTATCTATCACAAAACCATATTTATACTGCTAGTAGCTAGCAGCTGTCACATTTCACAATATCGTTTCGCGATCAAATCTCTGACTTGGGTGATTACATCAAAATATTATGCGCTTCGAATTTGGTTCACTTTTACAAAGTGGTCATGTTAATGGGAGGCGAGGCGGTAGAGCAGATCCATATGAACATTCGAGACGTATGTGTAACATACCGTTTGTTTCAATGTGGAGTTCGATCAAATCTGCCCTAGACCTCGCCGGCCATTCACTTCACGAAAAGTGTTAACAAAATAAATCTAAACATAACTAATGACAAAATCATATGAAAGTCTAAAAAATATATTTAATAGTAACATTAAGCAGTCATTTTCAAGACTAACTATTTAGAATTAGATTCTCTTCGTCTGATGCGATAACAGAATGCAAAGACCGAATGAATTGCATATAAAATGTGTTATCAGTATAAAAAGCAGACTTACGATTATTTAAAAATAATTTACAAATTGTTGTGTAATTTAAATATTAAACTACTCAGTGGTTTGGATTCTGTTACTTGACCAGAAATTAAGAATAAGATTTGTTGCAAGTTGAAAAATCTACATTCAATACCATGAAGTTATTAGCAAAATATTTACTTGAATTTGCTTGGCAAATCCTTTTTAATAATGTTTATGCAAAATTGTAAATCACTGTCTAAAATACCGAGATTCAGTCGTCAATACAAAAATAATTATCGATCTGACTTCGAGTTTATAATTTTGTAAAACTTTCAATAATATAAAAAAATGCATTTCATGCAACATATTACTTTAAAAATAACATAATACTTTTAATAATGGCACTGAAAAAAAAATTAAGTAATATTCACTTTAATTATTTATGATATGAAATAAAAATTAGTATAAAACTACTGTTTTAGCGGAATTCCCCTAATTGACCGTAAAAGACGCAAACTACTGCATGTTCATTTTAAATATATATTTGTTGTCTTTGCCTTACATAACATGTGGGTAGTTTAAAATTTATATCTAACGCTTTAAATTTTATCATGTTCCGAATATATTTGATTTTTATACAAACTTACCAATGTAGCACAAAATTGCACAGAGGTAATAAATTTACAATATTCATTATTTAAATTATTGAATACCAGATATAATACTGCCAAATTATTGCTATAAATTCTATAACATATGTACAATTTTCTTCGTGAAATAAATGGCCGATAGAATCATGACACTATGGGACGCAAAGCAAAGACAACAATACCCAAAAACGTTAATAGAGTGCTAGTCCCTCAGTACTTATTTCACTTCAAACAATAATTTCCACTATATCAAGCCATACTTCATTAATCTATTGCTAAAAGTCATCACTAAATGACCCAGTACTCCATAGCGAATCTTTGTTTGAAGTTATGTGTCGAAACGGCATCACGACTTAATCTAATTTAAACCTAAGTACAAAAACGTGAAAAATGTTATTCTAACATTAAATTTACCTAAAATTATGCTTGAATATGGGAGACATTGTTTTTTAATGAGCTCAAACTACTCACTGTTAATTTTTTATAATCTAAGAAGCGGTTATACGGTCGTGTGTCTTAACACTGATATATATATATATATAGCTTTGGTATTTAAGATACAGATTCTAAAGGCGAATAAGTTCATAGGACGATTAATAGGATTCCATACGATATACGTTCTATAGTTCTGTGGTGCTGACAAGGCAAACCAGTGACTAAACATCGATACTATTACGTTAACGTACATTATATTAAGAATTAAATACTATTTTGGAAGCGGTACTTCAACGATTAGCCTACAGCACGCAATTTAACTAGATAATGATAGTTCTGGAACCGACCGGCCCTAATCTAACCTACATTTAAATAGTGAACACATACAGACTGAACACATGTTAAATCGAATACATTCGATATACTTAGAAGATTACAAAATATACTTTATGTTAATTTATTACAATAATCAATTTTGAAGGATGAATTTTGCTAAAATATTTTAACTAGCCGAATATTCGCGTTGAATAATTGCTACGTATTATCACACGAAGACAGGCAAGATTGGGATGTGCTTGTTATTTTGGCAAATAGTTAATTTGCGCTCAAAAAAAATGAAATATACATAAATATAATTTCATAAACTCATTCAGTTAGTGGCTAATGGAATTCTGCAGTGAAATACAAAAAGCAAATAATGGATAAAAAGCACGGAAGGGCTTTACAATATACGCATCCTCTGCCTGCCCTCCTGAAATAAGTGACCGATAGAATTAATTCCCCGCAACATATATCTATCCAATTACCTAATTAAACGAGAGTCATCGAGACTCAGTTCGTTTAAATTATAAGAGATTATCATAATTATTATAAAAATAATAAATTAGAAGCTAATTATTTCAATTTAAATCAGTTCTCAAAATATAAAAATAAAATCAGCCCATAAATCCAGTCGAATTTTTTTTACCAATTACATAAGATAACAAAATAAATTTCAGAAAATAATAAAAATAAAAAAAGAATCACGTAGCAATAAGGTGTGCATAAGAATTTTATAATATAATACCTAAATATTGGTAAAAAATTGCATTACGCGATCGAGCGATGCCTTCCCCGCGCACCGCGCCGCGCCACTCCCGCCATCATCTTTAAGACAGTCTTCTAAAGTCAGTCTCAAAGTTTATTGCATTTAATTTCTTAGCTCAGTTGTCTCCACCCCTTCCCTACCGAGTTTTTAAAAGTCTAAACGCAGTCGAGAAAATAGCTATAAACTAAATACATATAATATAATAAAAATGGGCGAAAATAAATAGCCACACTTCTATAATCCGCAAAGAAAACGTAATATCTATAATACGCAAAATAATTCACAAAAAACCTACATTCTAGCGTCTGAAATAATCAATTAATTAAACAAGTAAAAGAACGCAAAAAGTAACATTTTGGAAAAGAATACTTTTCAAGCTAATTTTAAATTATCTCACATAAAAAACATCTTTTAAATCACATCGTGATCTTTTATCATATAATAATAATCTTGACGATTTGTTTCATTTATTATGCATTGCATAAAGAGTTCGATAAAAAATATAATCGAAGTATGTCCTGTTCATTAGATTTGGTGTTTCATGGATATGATTTAATATATGAAAGCTATAAACTGCCACAAAAAGTGTCGTTACTTCATCGCAAACACCGTTTGGCCCTTAAAGACTAGTCGAATACGGAAACGAAATCAAAATTATATGGTAACAAAAGTATTCAAAGAATTTAAGGAGAATTCGATTTGTGCAAACCTTTATAAATCATGAACAAATACTAATTCTCCGTACAAGCTATGCTCGATCCGGATTTTCACAAATATAATAAAATTGGCACATTATGAAATCAATCACAACTTAAACAAAACAAAAAATACATTATAATAATATAAGAGACCTACGGTCCACAATGTAATTATACTTTTACGTATCTAGTCAGTCAGTATACCTTAATGTATTGCTTGCCGTGGGAAGAGATGTCGCGGGCGGTGTCGGGCAAAGTCTCGAACAGCACAACGAGGTAGCCCTCGGGGGTGAGGGCCACGTCGCTGGGCCGGTCCTTATCGTCTAAACCGGGGCTCTTGAGATCGACTGCCCACAGAATACGTAACTCAGAAGTAAACACAAGAACGCGGTGATTCTTTGAATCAGCCACTATTATACGTCCGTCGTCGTCCGTCACTATGCCAGAGGGGCGATTTAGTTCTCCGATACCGGAACCTTCACGACCGACACAGTGTAACACCTTCGATAGGGTCGGATCTACCATAAGCAAACGATGGTTTTCAAAATCGGACACTATGATATTACCGGATGTCGTGAAGCACACACCTCTAGGCGTAGTAGGTCCTTTAAGCATCTTGGCAGGATTAGCCCCCTCGAACACAAACTTAGTTATATACGTTCCGTCACTAGTAAACAACTGGATACGATGATTACGCGTGTCTGTTACGACAATATTACCTAAAGTATTTACAGCAACGTCCCAAGGATATTGGAACTGTCCACATTCCTTCCCGAACGATCCAAATTTCAAGATAAAGTTACCAGACGATGTAAATATCTGCACTCTATGATTATCTTTGTCAATAACTATAATACGTCCGTAAGTATCTGTAGTTATTCCCGCTGGTAGATCAAACTCGCCAGGTCCAGTACCTTTCGAACCGAACATAGTTCTAAATTCACCGCGGTTGTTGAATATCTGAATACGGTTGTTTCTTCTATCAGCTACAATGATATTGCCCTCCCTGTCTACGCAGAGTCCCCATGGTCTAGATACTTGTCCTTCATCCTGACCCTCTCTACCAAAAGAAAACATAGGGACACCTGGAACAGGGCTTCTTGTGGGTTTTACTGAAACTGACATCCAGTAGCCAGGAATCGCTTGCCCGATTCCGCGAGCGGGATTAGAGTCCATTGAGATACTAGATGAAATGCTAGTATCGTAGTAATTTGTAGATCTCGTATGACTGCTTGTATAATCCGGTAAAGAACGCAGACTGTTCGTTACCGACATGTTATAAGTCAGTGGTGGATAAGTTTGAGCTGTTTGCAGGGACTGCAGTAATGACTGGCGCGATTGAAGCGATGATGACGATGTTAGTGAGTGCAAAGCGTTTGCTGGCGCAGACTGTACATCGCACTGCCTTTTGATTTGATCGACTAAATCGTAATTCGGAGGTATGAACATTATACGCTCTTCAGTTATATACATATTTTTAAACATACATGAGAAATAATCAACTTGCGCTCTTCCTTTCTCTTTGGCCATAAATAAGTCAATACCTTCCGAGTCCATGCTTCTTACTAGAGTCTCATTTGTATGAGCCAAACCGGCTAAAATACCACGCAACGTATTCATATGATCGGTCAGCTCATTCATTTTTGCTTGACGCATCTTTTCCACTTTATCTAGTAAATATTTCTCGCGATCTTCAATAGCTTGCGCGAAACAACGCATCGCTTTTCTTATTTTCATATTAGCTTCAGCAGTTTCCTTTTCATATGCCTTCGACATAGCTACAGCGCGGTCAATTGCCGTTTTAATTGCCTTCGTCCCAGTCTTTGTGTCCTCGATCGCACGAAATACGCCAATGCGACACATATCTAATGCACCCTTTATCGGTGAATAGCAATGATCTTTATGCACCCACAGGGTGCATTCCTGGCAAATAAATATAATGCAAGCTTCACAATAATATCTAACAGGATCGCAATGCAATTCACAGTACATAACTTCTTTATCATTGGTCACAGAATTGGGTCTGGCACCAATTGGAGAAATTTGATGAATGGGTAACAACGTATGTTCACGTAACTGGCAATCCGATGTTACTTTATGGCAACATTCATGGCAAAAAAGATCATTGCATTCGAGGCAACGCGTAGTGGGTGTGCGTTCCTCGCAGCGGAAACAGGTGATTGAAACCGAAGATGAAGTTCCGGGTGAGCCGCTGGAGTTTTCCTCCTTGGAATGACTCGTATTATTATTGTTAGAAGTAGACGCATACTCACGACTGGAGCTTCCGATGGGTGTTTGTAAGGTACTGCAAGTCGGTAGAGCCCAGATGTCGTAGGGTATGGTTGAAGAATTAGCATTTGATGGGCCTTGCAAGCTTGACGGTTTGTTCATGTTTTCAAGCAGGCTACATATGATGTTTGACATGGCGAGTGGGTCTTCTTGGTCAGTGGAGTTGTGGGTGGAGCCCGACGATGAAGTCGAAGTGGCTGGCAGGCTGGCAGCCAGCGACTGTGTCATATTTGCGAACGACGTCATGGTGTCCCGGTGCCAATCAAGTCATTAGACCTGAAATGAGAATACAAATACTTATAGTTATGGCTACTACTGTATGTATGTAGAGTATGAATATGGATGATAATTTTTATGCTTGTCTGTATATGAAAATTATAAACAGCTTGCTATTTAGTAAAATTAATAATTATAATAAATTGTATATTCTTGTAAATTATTTACTCTATTACTTATATGTTTTTAAACTATAAAGTGAAATTAAAAACCTCCCAACTAAACTATATGTACATGTAAACATTTATCACCATTGCAATAATTATAATTACTTATCGAAATATTATATTTCGAAATAAATAACATTAAAATAAACTCACAAAAAACATAAACAACATTTTCTAATCACTTATCACAACAACACAACGGGCTAAAAACAACTGTTAACAAATTAAAATATTAAATAAAACGCGAACGCCAGAAACGGCGTAGTCTTGCACTGGGGTTGTTTCATATGGTGCAGTTTGCGAAAAAAATCCTATCCCAAAAACATTATGCCCTGCAGCCCTCCCTACCATGCCCTTCGTGATTCTAGGTAGCAATCACCGAGCGAAACAACACTACACCCCTTGTATGTGTTAGAAAAGGACACTGTATACATTCCAAATTTTCCATAATTTAGATAAAGAGGTTTGCTATGATTAGGGCTGGCTCTGATTTATCTATTAACTATTGATTTTCGGTTTATCATTTTTCGGTTATAGGTGTGTTGTTGTTGACCGTGTTACGTTCAGTAACTTGTTTTGATAAGCAGAAATGCAAACAAAAAATTGTAAATATTTATATAAGAGCGTCGTACGTCTTAAATTGGTTGCCATGTGTTCAAAATGAAAGAAATGAGCAATACTTTCAGTCTACACAATTTTGATAGCCAATGTTATAAAACGTAGAACCATCATCACAGAAAGCGTGCCGACCAGCCCTATCCGAATGACTATTGACTAGCCAATGCCAATGTGAGTGGGAGCGGGAAGGCAGATGCATTGTGAAACGCGTCCGAAAGAGAAAGTGGTATGTATCGAGATTGAGTATTTTGGTAGAGCCGCGGTGGCACGTTGTTCGTGACCTTGGCAGAGGAATACGCGTGAGGCAGGTCCGGGGTACGCCATCTTGACGCGCCCCCGCTAACCGTGCGCGAGGGGTACCAAAAATCGATGTCCTCCCTAGCTGCCCTTATCCAAAGGGCGAAATGGGGACCATCATCGACATTACTACGATATCTTGAAATGCTCAACAAAAACATTGAATCGTTATACTTTACACAGCCAAATAAAAACCTTTCCGAAGTGTACAAGTTAAATTGTATATTTTATTTAAAATAGCGCTAACCAAATTAACGTAAAACATAATAAATTAACAATATTATAAGTACATATTTAACATAACTATCCATTTATGGAAATTTCGAGTGCATTGAACCCGTCACGTCCGACTTTGGTCATTGACAATGACATACATATACCTACTTATATGAATTTAAATTATCGTGTATGATATAAATACAGTATGACCACAGAATACATAATAGTAGCTAAACGCTACAGAACGGACACTCTCCGCCTCCCGCCAAAATTAAACTTACCTCACCCCCGCGCGATCAGACATAAAATGGGCCATATTTTTCTGCAAGGACGATACGCAACGAAGATTGACAACATTAATCAAATTGACTTAAAGTAATTTTATTATTTTGGATTTGTGATTATCGTTTTTCGTAGAAAATGGTTAGATATTGTGCTGTTTACGGATGTATTTCATCAGAAAAACGCGAATTTTTTTTTACGCTAGTCACAAATGTGCCAACCATAAAGCGTCAACACACACATTTGCAGTCTCTACAGTGTGACTGTCAAAACGATCATTTTGTATGGAGTGTCCGGGGTGTGGTATGACGCAGTATTTTCTGTATTTCAATTTCACAAACATACTTGTAAAAATTTACAAGGTGGGTTGTATAGATTATAAAACGTAATACAAGCAGGTATATCAAACAGTGAATAGAAATTACAATTGCCCCTTTTTAACAAGAGAAATAGACTTTCTTTGGATTAAGTTACATTCATCCAGTAAGCGGCGGTACCTGACCAAAAAAAAAAAACAATTGTTCAATTACGCAGCGGCATTCATTCGAGCAGGTAGAGTGCGCTTTGTGGGCATTCGGATTTTCGTGAAACGCTCTTTTTTGGTATTGAATGAGACAATGGCTGTTTGTACGTGCACCATACAATAGGTAGGTATATTCCGAGGTTTCGAGCAACGAACCGCTGTACGTACAATCTCAATGGTAAGGATGTGGTAGCGTACGCTATCACTGTAATTACTGCGCTGACGTTGGAGCTTTGAAAAATACAAATTACTGTTGAAGACACGACCTGTGGTTGTGTGGCTGTTGTGTGGTAACTGATATATTAGAAAGAGTCCTGCGAGATGAACTTTTTTTTGAGATTATATTGGCAAAAAAAAAATAGAATAAGTCATATTTTTTGCTATACCTATTACTTTACTTTTTGATTGTTAAAGTTAATGGTAAACCTACTGTAAAAATAAGTAGTTCACGATTGGCAATAAAAAACACCTAATCTGATAATTTTCCAAACAAGCCTTATGGTTTGTTGATGTTCTGCTTCTCACTTCCGATAATAGAGTTGACGCGATAAGAAGCTAAGATAAACATATTTCATGTAACGAAATAACCACACAATTGTTAGATATCAATAAATTTTGAAAAAAATATTTAACTAGCCAACAAAAAATACTACAAAATAAACAAAAAAAAATTTTTTTTTTTGTCAAATTCCAAAAAAAAAATCATAGATAACGAAACCAAATAGGCTATTGAATGAGTCACGCCGTACTAAAAAGTTCCAAATGAATGACAAATAAAAATAGATCAAGAATACCTGTTTCAACAATAGCAACGAAGGATCAAGAAGTTACAATAAAACTGTTATCATGAATGTCATTGTTACTGCACCCGGCAGCGGTCATCGTAAAATCTACAATGCTCATAGACTTGCATGTTATAAAACGACCTGCAGAATACTATTGAAATTATTTTGCAAAATGGCTCAAGCAGATTTCTTTAACGAATGTTTATTCTTATTGACGATACAGCCATCATTATCATTAGTGTTCGTTCAATGGTAGTCTAGTCTAGGTGGTAAATGTTAAAAACATGTATTGACGTTTCAAAAGTGCTTCTCGAAGAAGTCTAATTGAATAAATAAATGTTTGTTTGAGTTTAGACTAGTCAATTTCCTAAGAATTTCATTCCTAAGAATTTCATTTATTGGCTTTTTTCTCATTATTATGATTGATTAGGTATATCTCAAATGGCGATTATCCTATTCCATTGAACTTATTATTCTAGGAACAGATTCAACATATCAATGATCATAAAATTAGTCGAAATTTTCTTGGGAAGTTGGAAGTATATGAACGATTTAGTTGAGATAAAAATATTATTATTATTGCAAAATTGAATTGTATGTACACTCCTGTTATATTACAAAATAACAACACAGGTGCATTCCACAATTATCTCAGTACAGTTAATTAAAAACATTGTACATGCTGTAGGTACTACTCGAGTAGAGTCATTACTCCTCAGTACACTCTAGTTGAGCGGTCATCGTAACTTTCCAACACGGTCCTACAATGGAGAGAACCTGCCGTGGATGCAACAAATGATATCCGAGAATTTTATAAATTACTTATTCAAATATTGGTTCAATCCTTGAAACGTGATCCCCGAATTTCATCATTTTGAGGTGTCTAATCGATAGCGGGCAGTGACTTTTCATAATAAAATGTTCAAGAGTTTACTTAACACGCTCGTCGCTTCGCTCCTCGCTACCTATTTGAATATTTACGCCGGCCGCTGACGTGACTTGCTCGCTTCGCTCGCTTGGCTAGTGCGGTAGTTCAAAAGTAACCTAACTCGCTCGTCGCTTCGCTCCTCGCTACTTCTTTGAGTATTTACGCCGGCCGCTGACGTGACTTGCTCGCTTCGCTCGCTTGGCTAGTGCGGTAGTTCAAAAGTAACCTAACTCGCTCGTCGCTTCGCTCCTCGCTACTTCTTTGAGTATTTACGCCGGCCGCTGACGTGACTTGCTCGCTTCGCTCGCTTGGCTAGTGCGGTAGTTCAAAAGTAACCTAACTCGCTCGTCGCTTCGCTCCTCGCTACTTCTTTGAATATTTACGCCAGCCGCTGCCGTGATTCGCTCGCTTCGCTCGCTTGGCTCGTGCGGTAGTTCAAAAGTTAATAAATATTTTCCACTCCGGGAGGCTGTCGACCTTCGAGGTTGCGCGGTGCGCGGGCAGCAAGCAGCCCGCGGCGCCGTCTTTTGCCGTTGCTATTCCTATTACCCTTCCTACTATGGAAATTTCCATACAAAATTTTCGAAAAAAAAAAATTTCACTTTTTACAAAAAATTATTATATGCCTGGAAGCGGACGAGGTTTTGAAGCATTTTTTACTTCTGCGACCCTGACCTACCTGTCACCGATTCGGAGAGCCGTTGAATTTCGTGATGTATGGAAAATGGAAACCAGGGGTCGGAGAGGAATTCTGAGTATGCAGTTTTGTAAATCTGACCGATCAGAGCACAGAAGTCAATTTTCAGACCGATCGTGAAGTAACCGGCGCCACCATCTTGCTTTGAAAAATTGGCCATTTTTGAAAAAAAAATGGCGTCCAATTTGAAATTTCTCCATTGCCCTGGTAGCGCCCCATCTTCCTGATCATTTTTTAGTTCTACACCCCCCACCTATCTCGCGCCGTTTCGGAGAGCCGTCGAATTTCGCGTTGTATGAAACTCGGAAACCAGCAATGGAAACTCGATGATGAGTATGCCAACGTAATGTGAGGCTCGATTAAAGCCCCTGTGCCAAGTTTCAACGCGATCGGCCCAGCGATGGCCGTTTTAGAATTTGTATGGCGGCGGCCATTTTTTCCGCCATTTTGAATTTTTTTCACTATCTGTGGTAATTGCTCGAGGTCTACTCCAAGTTTAGTTCGAGCACCCCAGATGCAACTGCTACCGTTTGCGCGGGCCGTTGACCGTCTCCGCGGGCTGTGAGAAAGTTTAAGATTTCGGATTTTTCTGGATATCCTGGGAGCTGGGCGAGAACAAACGTGGTGAGAGTGTGTTTCCGCGTTGCGCCACCTCGGCTAAATTTACGTTTTTATGTTTGCGCCAAAAATGGAAAAATTCCAAAATCGAGCGACCTACTATGGCTCCCTGGTAGCGTCCCAGGGTGGTGACCATTTTTAGTTCGGGGACCCCCCACCCAACTCGCACCGTTTCCGCGGGCCGTTGGATTTTACGTTGTATGAAAGTTGGAAACGGGGGCCCGGAGCCACTCGAACGGGGCACCGATCGATTCGCCGGCTCGAACAGAGCACGTGTGCCAAATTTGAGACGTAAGGATTCATAAACGGCGATTTTGGCAAAGTACGGCGGCCATCTTGTTTTCGCGAAAATCCCCATTTTTCCACCACCCCTGGTAATCGCCACCAGTTCTGAGCATTTTTTGTTCAGACACCCCCCCTCCAGGTATCACCGTTTTTGCGCACCTCCAGGGGTCCACTTGGTTTTCGAAGATGATCGAGATCGCTATATTTTTCCTCTGGTCACTCGGCGCACCTCTACACGATCACATCTAAATCCCCCCAACTTTCCACATAGTTTCCGAGAAACCCGATGTCAGTGAGTGGTAGTGTAGCTTTATATTATATAGTGAATAGTGAATATAGTGAATAGTGAATAGTGAATAGTGAATAGTGAATACTGTGTTTACTTTGTATACGGCTCATGCAGTTTTATAAATAAAAGGCATTGATGTCAAGGAATTTTGATATCACGTAAAGGCACTTTATGCAGGTTTAATTTTGAAGTGAAAACTTCTTTAGCGGCGTTGAGCACTTTTTCTGTAATGGGTATAAAATCTTAAACTCGCGTCAGGACACGTGACCTGATCGAAAAAGCGTAAGACGGATGGAGAGAACTCAACGTTAATAATCAAGTTTTCACTTCTGCCGGCACTCCCGGAGTGCAACCCGTCTTTTTTTGCAACGCTCATTATAAAGAAATTTAGTTTATTGAAAGAGATAATACGCAGAATATCCAAGTCCCAATTGATTTCTAAGTGAATATTCATTTACGATAAATCAAAGTCAAAAGTCCATCTCTAACGTTACAGTTATTCGAATAGCTTTTATAGATAGAAAGTGTCTGGGTTCAATCTATAACAAATTAGATCTGAAGCTATAAAAAGCATTACAGAACATTTGCAAAAAAACAAATTGGATTACAATGAACATAATACCGTTACGACGATCGAACAAACGTACTTATATTTGAAAAAAAAAATTGGAACCGAAGCTTACGGCATACTTTCAATTGAAGTATACTGCAAATTGAAAATCAATCTTTTCAACTGACGATACGACGTACTGTTATAACTTCGAAGGGGTATATTTGTGTTTCCGTATTGGAATTTCTAATCGAAAACGCTGTGATATATGCATTCAATCATCCAGTCAGAATTTTATTGTTAATGGCCTGTCGCCGGTCTAGGACTGATGGTTTTGCAATACTTCGCGGTGGTCTAACACGATTCAGAAACGCTTTTGCACGGTGATTTTACCACGAAGTAAGTAACCCGATCGTACAATACCGGTGGAACCGGCCACAGAAAA
>CAJQZM010038500.1:1943-37232 GCA_907164665.1 Colias nastes | reverse complement strand
GGTATTTCCTTGAGCTGTTCTTCGGTCATGCCCGTCGTGTCCACGAGTGAAAATTCTAAATGTTGTTTCAGTTCGCTTGGCAGCCATTTTTTGTCGGGTGAACCGGATCGTGATCTACATTTATTATACGATTTAATTCGGTCGCCAGTTTCATTATTGATATAATGGCTAAAATAAGTACTTAAAGAAAACAATGACTCAGGGAACATTTTATTTTATAATATCGATCCTTCTCGAAAGTATTTAGGGACCACAATTACTTTATAGGACAATGAACTCGGGTAGAAGCTGCGTAAAAGAATGTTATAATGAAGTTTTTTGATAAGATAGCCACCCAACGGTTGCTTGTAAGATTCAAGGATAACTCGATTATCCTATTCATAAGAGCGACCGGGACCTCATAAACAAATTTTTTTAATAACGTACTGTACGTAGATACATCGGTAAATCACTGTTTTAACCTTATTATTTACTCCTGTCCATTGAGATATACATATGGAGACGACACCGCCTACATCACTTATGTTCCGCTCAACATACGCCATATGGCGTAACTGCACGCTCATTTTTTATTTGTATTAAAGTGAAACGCATCAAATATGCCTTCGTGTGTGTTACGATATTGCACAAATAATACAAATAATACGGAAAAGTGCAAAGGAATAACTTTCATCGGTAAGTACCTAACTAGATAATAATTTTTAAAACTTAGTTAGAGCAAAAAAATGGCGCACAGATTTTGTTCGTGGTGTCTCCTCCATACGTAGTAATATTATCTCAATGCTCCTGTCTTGTTTTTAGGGTTCCGTAGCCAAAATGGCAAAAACGGAACCCTTATAGTTTCGTCATGTCCGTCTGTCCGTCTGTCCGTCTGTCCGTCTGTCACAGCCGATTTACTCGGAAACTATAAGTACTACAGTGATGAAATTTGATGGGAATATGTGTTGTATGAACCGCTACAAAAATATGACACTAAATAGTAAAAAAAAGAATTGGGGGTGGGGCCCCCCATACATGTAACTGAGGGATGAAATTTTTTTTTTCGATGTACATACCCGTGTGGGGTATCAATGGAAAGGTCTTTTAAAATGATATAAAGTTTTCTAAAAAACATTTTTCTTAAAGTGAACGGTTTTTGAGATATCAGCTCTCAAAGTCGTAAAAAGTATGTCCCCCCCCCTCTATTTTTATAACTACGGGGTATAAAATTCTAAAAAAAATAGAGGTGATGCATGCTAATTAACTCTTTCAACGATTTTTGGTTTGATCAAAGTATCTCTTATAGTTTTTGAGATAGGTTGATTTAACTGTAATTTATTATATTTGCTGCTACGGAACCCTTTGTGCGCGAGCCCGACTCGCACTTGGCCGGTTTTATTTTTATCTACACTTGTACCAAAAGAGAATTATGTTTTTTATTATGTATTCCGTGTTCATAATTACTTTAATCACCCAGTAAATTAGCTATATTTTTTAAAATGACTTTTCTCAATATTCTCATGCTTTAAATTCTTCGAAGATAAACGTTCAAGTATTTTTAAAACAGAGAGGTTTTATTGCGAACTAACGGTTTGTGGCAAAGCTATCAAAGAGGTTAGGACGCGTGCCAAGTTTGTTCGGGTTAAAAGTTAAAATGATACCAGTTTAACAAACTCTGTGAGCCGGTGAATATACACAGGCTAAAATTGCCAATTTCTACAGCTGACGTTAAATACCTATTGGTTTAATTTATAACTGCAATACTCTGTAAAATCAATTTTGTAGTGTATTGTGAAAATCTTGGGAACTTTATTATGTGTACCTAGTTTCAAATTTGATTTATAATGTAAGGCTACTTACTTAATTGCTTACATTATTATTTAGAATACAAAATTAAATTATTAATTTAAAGAAGCTGTTATGCCTTTATATAATTTGTATAAAATTCCAGTTAAACTGTTTCCAATATTGCTACAATCCCGCACAATTGGACTACAGAATTTTATTATGAAAATAAAAAACAGATTCTATAAATAGAGATTTTATAGAACACACATTTTTAAAACAAACCTTAAAGCCTGGATATTTCTATTTCAATATTGCAATAAACATCAGTTACAAATTTAGAAGTGACGAATGTTTTATTTACCTATGCTTTCTATGTCGCCGTGGTCTGTGAGATGATCGATGAGTTCCTATCTCCGGTTCCATTTGCGACCGGCGAACACTCGCAACCTGTTTATCCAAATAAAATCATTTTAAAACGTAAACAAACTTCAAAAGATTATTTGCGTTTGATAAACGAGATGTTTCAAGCGATATTTGATGTGGTTTATCAATAACTCGATTGATTGGAGACCTGTAATTGGATAGTTAAATGGATTTAGTATAAATGCTACCGTTTTTCATGCCTGTTTATGAATACAATTATTTAATACTGTAACAGGTAGTTTGATTAATTAATTACTTTATGTCACAAATTTTAATGTATTTCTGTTATATTTCTGAAGGACACAAACAATTCAGTAAGTACATAATAATTAATTTAAGTTACATACTTCAACTTAAAGGAAACATACAAAAAGGA
Source organism: Colias nastes (assembly GCA_907164665.1). Classification (NCBI taxonomy): domain Eukaryota; kingdom Metazoa; phylum Arthropoda; class Insecta; order Lepidoptera; family Pieridae; genus Colias; species Colias nastes. The sequence continues at coordinate 34,666 of CAJQZM010038500.1, read as the reverse complement.
TATTCAAGAGAAAACATTAAAACAAGGGATCTTCTGCTGTTGTCACTGACATACAATCTTAACGTAGCTGAAGTGAACAATAATAAAGCCCCAAGCCGAATGAATGGCTGTGAACTGCACTTATAGAGTACAAATGCACTTACTTGAACACCACCGCCCGACGACGTCTGTCTTAATACCTCCTTCCATTGCGACTCGGAGTCCACTAACTCGTACTCTCTGAAACGGATTAAGTCATTAATAACGGTAGTTAGTACAATGACCATTCCGTTCTTTCCTCGAGTAGAATAAAGCACTATCGCTGAGAACTTAGATATGAATTGAAGTACCCCTTCAATGGCCTTTCTTGAAAACATCGTTTGACATTAATACTGAAAACGGCTTCACTGACTTTCAGTTGAAGAATTTTATAGAAAAGTCCTTTTTAAACATATATAAGATCTATAATTCTGAACACGTTTGCGCTATTCTTTAGAAAAAGAGTCTTGAAAAATGGTAGCTTAGGGAACATCTAAATATATTTCGTCGACGACAGAGTCGCTTTATTATCTCGAGTAAAATACAAAGATATACAGAGTTTACAATCGTACGCTACATAAAAGCTCTGTTTTTAACAATAAATTGAGTTTATTTAGCTTATATAGAACAAAGGATGACATTTTAGATTCCTGGAAGAAATTTTATTATATCTAAAAACATTTTACTGTCCTCCACGTATATTTCTCATTTAATATTCTGTGGTTATGAAATTATTGAATAGTGAATCTAGAAACTGTATAATGTGGATGATAGCAGTGCGCTTATTTTTTGTTGAGCTATTTTATAAAATAACGCCTATAATTCTATCTCGTTCCGCACAAAGGCTCGTTGTTTGAACCGTGAATGTGTAATGTGTATATTGTGCTCGTAGCTGATTAACGCGCTATGTTTGCTAGATATTCATATACAAGTTGTCAACTATGATATTTATTAGGTGGTATCTTATTTTAATAAAAAAGGAAACGGAAAAGGTAACGAGGAGGAAATTTCGAAGTACAACATGGTCAAGAAAAGCGCTTCACAGAATAGAGTGGAGGAAGAAGGAGGAGGCCTTTGCCAAGATTGGGCAAACAGACCTTATTGTTATTAGGTGACATTGACTCGTCAGTCTTCAGAAAAGGGCTTATATTATTTAATAAAAATAACATTATATTTACCCATTTTGTACTTTATTAATGTTAACAGCATGTGAGGTAAACTATGCTGCTTTAGAGATATATGTATTAAAAACCAATAAAGCGTAACACACGTTAGAATGGAGCTAATTAGCCAATTACAGATGTATTGAGTATGTGGGTATATGATTTAACTTCATTGTGTTTGTGAAACGTCTGTATTAATATAACTATAGAGTACTTATATGTGTATTTAATTGTTGTTATTTCAGTGTTAGATTAACTATTTGTTGCTAATTAGATGTCATCATTATGTCATTCACTAAAATCATCGAAATTCACACAGATTTTAATACACGAAAAATAGATATAATATACCTACAAAATTGCCGCTCAATCTTGTGCAACTGCATGAGTTTCGCTTAAAGAAATGGACTCATCCTCAATCATCATCATCATAGTATTGGGATAATACGTCAAATATGCATTATTAGTTCATTTTTATTTACGTCTATTTCCACGGTCAATTTTTTGGAAAGCAATATTATATTGTGAATTATGCATAGTTGGGAAACGAATTTTTGTCTTCTTCTTATTTAATTAATGCATCTTAACATTTTTTATAGATTTCATGAGTATGTTTACACTTATATAAATAACAGGTAGGTAAGTAAATCTCACTTGGTATCAGGCTGCGACTCGTCCCTCTCAGACGCGGAGTCGTGCTTGTGTCTCGAGCGATGCCGTCTGTGCCGTCTCCCCGATCGACCAGACCCGCGAGATAACTCGCTTTCTGCGTCTGACTGCTGTCTTCGGGAACGGTGCCTGTGTCTGTCGAACATCAAAGGTTATGAAAATGTATCGGAGATTGTTGTTTAAACTATGTAATCCTCTAGACTCGGTATATTAATGTATTATAGATTTTTGTTTATGCCAAGTTAAAACTCTTTAGAATATGTGCCTAGCAAAATCATCTTCTGCTGAAACTTTTTTGTTCTATACGTCTTGTGTGGTAACAAAACAATTTAAGAGTATTAATTTTATTTGCACCTACTGGGATACTGATAATATTTTGTAATTTCGTTCAATAGGTACCAATTTTCATAAAATTCACATAAACATTCCTTACAGAGGGAATTGTCGAGATAAAATTAATGTTTCTGCTTAAAATTTTACAACAAGAACTTGGCTAAACAAATATACACCCTACCTAAACGATGTAAAATAACATTATTCTACTAGGTATGTTTATAAATATTGTGTAGAATAAAATGAAATGTACGAATTAGGTTTATTGTTATAAACCTTTAAGATAAGCCGAGAGAAATTACATTTAGATTAGGTTTTAATGACGGTTCTTTAAAAATATGGAAACGCACTTAAAAGGGCGTACTCATATTTTATGTAAATCCCAGATCTTGGTGGCACAATACCGTAGCCATTTTTCGTAAATTGGGTACTTCTAGTAAACTTTTAAATAAGTTTGTTCATATTCACATACAGTGAATCATATCACGCTCATCATATCTGATTTTAACTTAGAAATAAGGTAAGAAAGAAAGAAAACGTTTATTTAAAGGCATAAACATGTCATTTATCCTGTTTAATGGTCTGATCACTTTACACCCTGAAGTAAATTCTAGGCAAAGTGAAAACATATAATATGTATTAAAACTTAGATCTTTCGCCTCGGGATAACATAGTTTTCTCTTATTAAAATAACTTTGAAAATACGATTAGTTATTCAGGACTTCACGAGTTCTTCTTACCATCAGAGATAGTACATATTAGTACTTAAGGATAACTAACTTTACGTCTATTCATTATTGTAAGGATCGGTTCAACCGTTTTCTGATAATACCACTGTTAGCTTAAGAAAATGTTTTAAGTTTTTAACCTTTTTTTATAAATATTGATACATTATTTGTCATTTTAACTGAAATATAAGTAAAACAGAACATATCTAATTTGTGAATCTGGCCATAAGTGTAGTGTCTTACGAATCTGACATAATAACTGAGAAAAAGCTTTAAAATAACATAATGGTCTAAGATCCGAATATAGGGCGACCTTCACCGGCGTGATAATAGAATGAGACCAATTTTATAATAAATGTTATAGTCTATTAAAAATCTATTAAAGATGGGTGGTTGACTGAAAAAATCCTGGACAGGACATTTTAATTAATTTTTAAAAAAATATTTTTTTTAATTAATTGCAGTACTTATCAAGATAATAAAAAAAATTATAATATACTTGAAGTATGAAACCTACAGAATGTGCAGTCATAGGGTTTTCTAATATTTACCTGGACAAACTGCTAGGTTGGCAGGTATAAACAGGCATGTCCGTACCAGTTACTTTCACTTGATGGGATGATAGAAAAAAAAATATATATCAGCATGAGCGCTGTTTCAACACTGCATAATTAAAAAAATAAAAAGATTTTTTTAATAATTAACTAAAAATATCCTGTCCAGGATTTTTTCAGTAAACCCATCTTTAATAGATTTTTTAATAGACTACATTTATTATAAAATTGGTCTCATTCTATTATCACGCCGGTACAGGTCGACCTATATTCGGATCTTAGACCATAATAAACGACGTTTTTAAAACTGAATGATAAGCTAAACAGAACATATCTTAAAATTGTGAAACCGGCGTTTAGCTAAGATCTGTTACATTCTTACGATGTAGCTTACGTGCTCGCTGAAACAAAACTTTAAAATTCCAAATTAAAGGTAGAAACGAAGTTGTGAACCGGTGTAGGGTAGATGTAAGAAATTACAATGAGGCTAAAAAAAGCTTCAAAAAATCAGCGGGTTAGGCGAAGTATAGCGGCAGACGGGTGCCGAACGGGTGGAACGCGGCGACCCACCCGCCGCGTTTATTAGCAGGCAACTCCGCTGATTCTAGAAGATACTTACTTGCGATTCGATCTCGAGTCATTAGAGCTCTGCGAGTCCACAGACGCGGACCTGTGCCGAGGCGCTGGAGGAGGTCTGTTGGCGGTGGGCGACGCGGAGTACAGCCCGCGGCGGGCGGGCGCCGAGCGGGTTGAACGCGGCGACCCACCCGCCGCGTTTATTGGCGGGCAATTCGCTTCACCGCTGATTCTAGTAAAATGATTAAGATTAAAATTATGACTCATTAAAAAAGTATGTCACAGAATTCAGAAATATTATGAAGAATTAATCAGAATCCTATTTTCTAAAGAATGTACAGATATTTATTAACACAACTTATGTATTAGTACTAAGGGCATAACAGGATTTCATGACCTTTTAAAACTATTGCAAGGATCTTTTTAAATTATAGTAAATGTTTACCATGTAAATATTAATAAAAAAAATAACCATTTAAAATAATACATTTTCAAAAACCTTTTAGAGATAATACGATTAGGTACATCACGAGCGGAACTTGACACAGTGACATTAAATAGTCTTGGAGGATTCTCGCGGAGCCTCACCGTTTTCATCAGATTTATATCTCCAATTATTAATACTCCGAGCGGGTCGCGCTTCAAATAGAAATTGGCCCTTACCCACTATTCAAGCGCGGTGGAATTTTTAAAACCCAATATTTGAATTTCCATCGCCTTGTTTACTCAGTCAAGGTTTTATTCACTTAAAAACAAAAATATTCGCAAACTGCAAAGGAATATATAGCGCCACAAACAATAACACCGAAATATTTCCATTTGGAACGGCTAAAGAAGATTAAACTTATGCGCGAAATGCGGAAAGAAAAGCGAAACGTAAAAATAATAATAGAGCACTTACGAGTTTGGTCGATGTACTGAGGTAGGTTGTTTTACTTCAGGGCAGTCTTTTATTCTTAAGTCTTCTAGCTTTGGCACTGCAAAAAATGTCATTATTATACATAGAATTAAAGATTATTAGTAACTAAGATTAGTAAGTACTGTTATAATATTGAGCCCATTTTAAACATAGATATGCCATAAAAACAAACTCCAATTAAAGCATGTCTATTGCACACATGTCATAAACATAACAAAGAAATTATTCGCCATTAGGCACACGGGAATTATAAAATCAAATTAAGCGAAACAAATGAAGTTTACAAAACATTTTGCTCTACATTCGTTATTCGACATTTGCTAATGGCATGAAATTAAAAAATAAAACGTTTTTACGAAAAAATAGGGTCAACCGCCTACGATAAATCTCTTCAATTTAACTTTATTATGAAAATGACGTTAATAGAAAAGGAAGTAAAATTCTGTCACTCTATAAAGTGTGTAAAGGATACTAAATAAGGTAACGAGTTTAAGCTGAAAACTTGGAACTTCATTAGTTATTAATTCATTGCTTTCAAGGGATTTTACTGGCGCTGTTAGCTTGGAAAATAATATAAAAGTGAGTTTTACCGTCGTGTAAAGAAGTATAAGAGGCGTGAGGTCGGACGTAGCGACGCGAGGGTGTCCGAGTGAAGTGCGGCGGCGGCCGCGGACGGCTGCCTCGGCTGCTGCTGATTAAATACAATATTACATTATTACAACTTGCTTCTAAAATGGAAATTGTTTTATAATTTTGTACGGAACGTTAATATAGTTTTTCTGTTGTTTGCTTTGTCTAGCTTAGAAACAATCGACTACAACTTATTCAGAATAAGAATTTTATAAAGATATAAATAACAAGGTATACATAATATTCTACCTCTTGGAAATATCATACTCGGTTGATTGCATCAAACTTAATTAAAAAAATTGCTCGTCTCGTTTCGTTTGAAGTTATACTCCTACAAAACGGCTTGATCGATTTTCATGAAATTTTGTGTGCATATCGGGTCTGAGAATCAAACAACATCTATTTTTCATACCCATAAGTAATAAGAGAAACATTTGCTGGACAGCTAGTAAAGTTATAATAGTAAACCAGAAATCGGTCAAGTGTACGTTTACTATTACGAAGTTATACGATATAATATCTGTAGTGTATCAACTAACAGCCTTGGCTTGTTATTATTACTGTATTGATCGGATCGATGGATTCATTATAAGCTAGAATTACTACCTTGCGATTCAAGATTTGATGGTCAAATGTATCAAATGAAAGGCCTAATCTGGGATTAGATTTAGTAATAGGTGACATTCTATTATAGTATTTGGAAATTTAGTGTTCTCGATTTTTCAATAGATTATTTAATTTTACACACAAATGTTAAAAATTAAATACGTGTAAGTATTGTTTCCATGCGTGTTATTTATGCGATGATTGTTTTGTTATAAACATTGTATTAATTTTTTTCAAATAATCTATATCGTTAGTCAGATAATACAAACTTATGTATTACCTGTTCCTTATTCTTGAGCCGAGTGTGAAAATATCAGCAGATGCTGGTGAAGACTGTTGGAGACGGAAGAACGTGTGATGGTCAGAACAGCACCGCCATAAGTGTCGACAAGCTGCTCTCGTAGGAGACTCAAAGCCATACGTTGACGTGTCATTCTAAAAACATCACAAATTCATTAAACAAGAACATGAGTCTAATAAATTCAAATTGAGTCAAAACTTTCATCCTACAGACCAACAAATTAAACTTACATTTTGGGTAAAAGCTTGTCTGGCTGCTTTTGAGCTTCAGTAAATAAAGTTAAATTCACATTTAAAATCTAGACCGTCGTCGTTCATCGTCGGATGTTCATAAAATATAAAGACAACGATATACCTTTCGCGTTTGATCAATATCCTTTCAAAGGAAAAATTTAAAAGTAATTTAAAGACCATTCCCCTATTTTTATACACTTCAAAGGCATATACAAATAAGACGAGAGCTCGGTGGGAGTTTGGTGGCGCGTTATCGCTCAAGTCGGCAGCGCGGTAAATACGCCGCTTAGTTCTGTACGACTTATCTGTAATTGCCTGCCCGTGGATGTCTTTCAAGAAAACGGTAGGTGGAGTCACTTCTTTTGATACAGCCCTCTATCTGATAACAGCGATTCGAATCGAAAGCAGGTCAAGCGTTTCCCCCAATTGTTTGTAAAAAACAAAATACATTTCAGTCCTTACATTTTTATCTGCGACGCGAATCATGAAGTATCGTCCTTTGTAATAGAGTTTTGAAACGCGCGGCCAATAATAGGTAGCGACTGTGTGTTTTCCTCGTAGAAGCAACAGGCCACTTGGCGCTAGTCCCAAAAAGTACTCCACGCTGTCTTCGCCCTGTATTAAATAGATTGAATCCGTTCAATATATACAAATGACGAAGTGTTAAAAATATTTGACGCTTAAATATTTACCAAGACGGGATGGAGATCGACACCGTACATATCGAGCCATTTTACTTTGTCCAAATAGCTTAGTTCAGCTTGCGCGGGCGAAATACCCCTGCAACAAAAGTGGCTTTAGAATTATTGAAGTAATTAATTTTCTTTATGGTATAAAAGCCACGCGAATAAAGAAATGCGCCAGTTTTTTGCCGTTATACAGACAGTATTTACATGCCGTAATAGCAACTAGAATAGCTTTACAAGCCAGAATGAAAACAAGCGGTTATTGATTTTATTTATTTATTTTACTTATAAAAAGGTACCTTACAGCTTATAATACAAGAAATAGTAAATTAATAATTAAGTACGCCAATAACAAGGTACACCATTATCAGTTCAACGTAAGTGACAAAAACAAAGAAATTATAGAAACAGTGTTTAAATTATTGATGTTTCTTTTCCTTCTTCAATATAATATTAAAAATGAATAAAAATAATTATCGCAAATCATATTTTGATCCTTTAATTTGAACTCATGTATCGCAAAATATACATTCTGAAAGCTTACAACAATTTGTGTTAAGATAACGATTTCAAACTGGAAACCTACATCACCGTTAAACCAAAATGTATCATCATTACTCACGTCAATGTCCTATGTATGTCGGCAGCCCGACCCTCAAGCTCAGGTGTTTGATGAGTCAAGAATCGAAATTCTGACACGTACCCTGGCCCGTGCCTTCTGGGATCGTAATCTCCGAGCTCGGCTGTGCAAAAAATACGCCATTAAACATCTCTCGGCTCATTGATCACATTAATGAGGCACTAATCTACTGATGTGGCATTTCGCCCGACCAATAAAGCCTTGTAACACATACATTTTAAGTACACAGTGAAAGACAACTTATCCATTAGTATCTCTTTGTAATGGTAGTCTCATTATTCTAAGAGCAATATCCCTGGACGAATTGAGGCCACGTGTAGTGTGGCTCATATCTCTCTAATGTAGATAGCGATACATGGGAATGTGTATTTACGCATAGAAAACAATGGATACGTTCGTTTTGTACTTCTTCTGGATAACATCCAACGTTAACACAGACTTTACTTATATTCTTATTGGTACAACATTTTACTGATATTTAAATGTTATAAATAAATTAAAATAAACTTTTATTTTAACTGATTTTATTATTGCTTGTCTATATTTGCCTAACTGCATCAGAATAATTTTGATCAGTACATAAAATTTGTCTAACTCGTGGTAAGTTCAATAGTTGTAACCATTCCTAAAACATTCACAAATGTATAATAAAAACTCAGTCCACGTACGTCACTAAATAACGAAGCAGAGGTATATATTAATTGTGTTTGCAGCTCCATAACGATCCTTACGAAATCGTAATTAATTTACTTAAGCAGGAACAATTGCCGTCCTAAACAAATACACACAATGTAATCTTATCCCAGACGCCATAAGTACGGTAATAGTGAAAGCTAACGTGTTGTGTTTTCTACATTCGATATACTATAAAGGGGAAAATAGATCATCGTGCTTGTAGTGAAAGAAAACTGCGGATGTAAAGAGAAAATAAAAAGGAATACCATGTTTGGAAAACGTACTAGAAAAACTAAGGGCTCGGTGAGTGATGCTGACACTCATTTCCTGTCATCTATCTTTTTTTTAGCTTCGGAAATCGCAACATCTGGTGAACTACATACGCTTGACATCGTGTAATATTACGTTATATATTTATTTTATATTCGTAACCTTAATATTCCTTGCGATAATAATATGCTTGCTAGTTTAAAACTTAAAAAACTATTGTTATAACTATTTTGTGCACGTTGAGTTATTTTTGGCGTAATATTTAAATGTAACTTGTTTTTAAATACGGGGTAGACGAGAGCCATAAATTTAAAAGCGACTATATTTAAACTCTCCGGCAACCGTACTCTCTTCAGAAAGGAACAATACAACAAATTCGAATAATAATGTGATTTCGTTCTTCTCTCGTATTTATTTTTGTAGTACTTAATTGACGTAAAAATGTTCAATTTTACTAGTTTTCTTTTTAATGCTATGAAATATGGATCTCAAACTAAATTAAGTACACTAATTAATTATTATTAATAAATATCTGCTGAATCATTCGTTCGGTTGAAAAATATACGTTTCATTTAATGAACTTAAAATGGCCCATTTTTCAAATTGAAACTCAGCACCGAAAGGTAATAAAATATTGTGGCACATTACAGTGACATAATATTGTCATAATGGTTTTTTTCGCTCGATTCAATCTGCCTTGAAGGAGCCGGTCGCGTGGTCTCATTTACCAGATATACGCGCGATTGCCCGTGATGTTGATTATATGGCATGACTAGTGAATATATAGCGTTAGTCGCCTATAATTGAACATAATATTATGATTACAAATAGTGGGGCAAAACCAATAAACAAACCTAGAAAATATATATTTTAATTAAATTACCCTAAATAAATATCATGCTTTGTAGCTTTTGTGTGTTTTATTTCAAGTTAAATAATATCATTTTAATTAATATAGTGTTGAGTGGATTTTACAGCGTGCTGAAAAATTAATGTGCCTATGAACAATAAAGGGTTGATAGTAAGTAAAATTCACGATTTGATTCTCTCGCTCTATGTATTTCTTTCAATACTTATAAAGAATTTAACAATTATTAATTAAATAATTTGCTTACCCAGGTAAGCAAATTATTTAATTTTATTTGCTAAGAGTATTTAAATTAAACAATTTAGGTAGGTTATCCAAAAATTTATACATTGTTGTAAAAAATTAAGTGTAAGAACAGTAAAAAAAGTCGTTCTATATCTTTAAAGCACATTAATCCTATAATAATTCTAAGAGACATTCACGAGCGTGAAAAAACAAACACGATATTACACCTTGAAGAGTTGCGGTGAGGGCGGGGTCCTTACACGATTCCCTAAGGAGTTGCGAGATTCGCTGATGCGAACGAGATTAGATGCAAACGATGTTCGCCGCTGATGGCTCGTTTACCTTTTGAATAACGCATTCGAATTACCTTCCCGTCGCTCGCTAATTCCACAGTATATAGAAATATGGTTTGTTAGACGGTGCTAATACTAATCTGTGCTAATCACAGATCACAATGGTGCTAATACTGAGTGTAAAATACAGATAGGTAGCTCATAATGCTGATGAAACAAATTAATGAGTTTTGTCGTTCGATATTATTTACAGATGATTGTATCCTTTGGTATGGTGTATGTGCTGGGTAATTATATATTTGTAAGTAAAACGCAGACATTATGTTATATACCTATAACTATAAAAGTACGTTCATTTAATATTGATACAAATGCTGCTTATTTGGAACCCATCGTCGTTTCTGAGAATATTAATAAATTATAATCAGAAATCTAAAGTGACACGGTTATCGATCTAACTCTAAATTCTCATTACAAAATAATAATCAGTTTCAAAACTAAAAATGTGTGTAAAGTAAAATAACAGCAATATTGTACAACAATATAGCCTGCTATTAATAATGATAATATATAATGATTATAATTAACACATAAATATTAATGAAAATATTAGATTCCAGGCATAATTAACTGTCTTCGGGTATCATCAAAGGTAAGGGAGATAATTATATCTTCGTCTTCTGTGCGAAATGAGAATGTATCTACCAATGTCAAAAAGTCGTCCTAAATACATACAACGAGAATAAACATTATGTTCTTTGTAGTAGTTAAGTACTTTCATTAAGTTGCATGGGTGTACGTTTAATTTTTTTAAAGCTTTTGTTTTTTTTTTAATTATTTTTTATATAAAATCATAGCTAATATAAAGAGGCAATTTTGTTTTTAAAATTAAATTTCAGTCAAAATTCAAATACATCATCAAAAATTATGCCGTAATAAGGACTATCTGTACCTATTTGCTTATCTTTTAATCCACAGCGTTTATTACTAGGCTTATGTTTGTCAGACATTTTGTTTGGTCAGACATTATTAACAACAATAATTAAAGTATAAAATTCTACATTTTTCTATTATAATATTTGCTTTAGTCTTAGAAAAGAATGAAATCGAATAAAGAGCAGGAAGCAGAGTAAAGTGTCTTATCGCAGTATGCAGCTATGGAAAACATTTCTAACAATTATTATTGCTGTCGTTGGCAACGGAATTGAACCAGTTTCAATTGTATTTGGTAGATAAAGGAGCCAACTGAAAGTCGGTGCAAGGCAAATCATTAGTAAATTTGATATTCTTTCAAAATATTAATATATTATTATGTTCACGTACTTACCTACCTATTCTATCTACAAATTACAATAAGAAATTTTGTTTGACATTTAATGCTAGGTAATTCAACTAATGTTTTAGTTGAATGTTGTCTGAACTGTGTCAAACTTTAAAGCACTCTATATATAGCTCCAAGAACTATACCTATACGAAAAACTTTTTATTTTTCCAAAAGTACTTTTTCTTTTTACTTTTATTTTGCCCGCGGCCAAATAGGAGTTGTTTGAATTTTGGCTCGTAAAGTTTAGCTACGAAAAGGCTATTAAGTGGGAGGATCGGTACGATAGTGGAAAACCGCACAAACCAAAAATACCGGACAAACATTCATTCGCAAAGACTTTAAAAATACAACAGCGTGCATCTCAACATTTTGACAACTACGCAGAGAGTTCACGTGCATTTTTTTAGTGAATTTATGTGAAGTTTATTTTAACAAATAATTTTGTAGAGGCACATGACGAGGGTCTTATTACATAAAATAGCAAACATTGTCTAGTTAATCCGAGCTTTAGCTTACTAAGCTTTGCGGAAAAAACATTGGAGTCCGATTAATTGCGAATTAAGTCTGTATGGTCGCAATATTTATGCCTTCATGGGGTTTTGGCCTTATGCCAATACGACAATGCTTACTGCTCCCATTTAATGTCTATGACAATAGGGAACAACTGTTTAACATGCTCCTCAAGATGTGGCTACCGTAAAATATCTGTACTTATGCCTTGAGATTGCTATCGGGTGGATGGCGTGAGAGACGAATAAGGACAATAAATAACAGGACTATAAAGATGTACCTAGTTGTGGTTATCTTGTGTTATTATACTTAATTGTCAAAATGTAATACTTATTAAGATGAACTCGTACCTAATTCTATAAGTGTAGTTGATTTTATATATTCTAAATTGATTCTATATTCCTTTTTTCCAAATCGATACAATAGAATTTAGTTTGAATAAGCAATCAAGAAAAAGTAACGAATATAAACACAAAGTTTGTATTTATTAAATTGGTAGGGCGCTTTAATTTACTTTTATTTCTGGAGCAGAAATAAAAGATTATCTGAAATATGCTTAATATTTTTTTCAGAATTCTACGGAAATTAAGTGAAAAGTAATACAACTTACATTGTAGGACGTAGGCGGCGAGCTCTGCTGCCAGGTCGAAGTTGACAGGCAACCGACCGCGTAACACATCTTGCTTGAGCTGCAGAAACAGTTGGTACCTGGCAAAAATAAATACTGTTATAACACGATTTATACCGTAAATGAAAACATCAGAATAGATGTGTAGATAGATATCATAAAAAGAAAGCGAAAATCCCTTTAAACTGACAGAATAATTTATGATTTACGAAACCATTTCATTTTGTCATATTTCTTCAGCTTAAGTGGTCTTAATGAAAGCGTCGTTGAAACCAGTCCTTAAAAGGAAATTAAATATTAAAAGACCATCAAGCAAAGATTTTCAAAGATATTACGATTATTAAGCTGCGTCTCTTTACATAAGGACAGGTTGCTCAGCACGTCTCGCGAAGGCTAGCGTGCAAGGCAGTGATCGCGTCTCTCCCGGGGGGACGTGTCAACAACGCTATAACGAAAATTTAATAAAACATCTGAAAATATTTTTCTCATTACGGCCGAGGAAAGGAACGGTACGATTTTAAAAATTCTACTTGAACTTTAATTTTCACCATTAAAACCTCTTATTACAGCGTGCAGTTCTCTTTATTTTAAAAGAAGAAATATAAAAAGAAGTATGTAAATTTGGAGACGCAGATTACATAATTTGCATTCGCGGAAGGAAGCGTACCTATCCAATTAAAATTGCTTATGAAATGAAAGCTTGTGGGACTATTTTATTGAAACGTAGCTAAATCCCGAGTGCTCTAATGCTTGGTGCCTTGGTCTATTCAACTATTCATTTTATCATAGCTACGCGTGTTTACGGCCGGCTCACCGGGTTTACTGCGAGGGTTCTTAGAATTTCTTTGTTCCTGGTCCCTCCTTCAATATTTTATACCTATCAACCATTTTATATGGTGACATAAAATAAAATTAAGCCTTGTTTTCCCTTGGTAACTCCGATTATAAATTATATATTTACTTATATATAATTGGATGATACATAAGTTAATTATGCTAGAATGAATAGATCTCATCTTAGAAATGGGGGTTAGAGTTAAGAGGGTAGGATGCAGTACACGTAATAATACTCATGATTATTATCGTTAACTTTCATTGGGTGTATCATAATGTAGCCTGAATAAAAAACAAAAAGTAAACAATAAATCAGCAAGATAATAAATACACTACAATTGTCAGTGTTTGTAAATGTCCGATCATTGTTATAGGTTCAGAATAAATAGATACTTCCGATCCCCTTTTACCATCGCCGAAGTCAGAACTTTAATAAGGGGCCGTAACTTAAAAATTGACTTCCAAGCTGACAAAGGGGGTGCTCCCTTTTCATTCACTCGTTCTTTGAAAAGCGAATAGGATTGTACCAAGTTTTGCAAGACGACTCCCCTTCTAAAGGAGTCTTAGAGGGCTCTGACAGTCTTAGTAGACTAAGTAAAACACTCATTAGGTAAACTTTGTTATATAATTTGAATATAAATCGAAATGAAGGGATTGTTTTAATTATCTTCACAGTTTATACGCGTACGTGAACAGAACTTTATCTGGTACTAGACATACATTCTTAAATTGGTCGGATTGGAGCTTTTATTGTATGGAAGGTCCTTCGATAGTGTCGAGCGGAGAGAATACTCAGTGCCATAACTGTAACAGTTTCAAGGGTAGTATATAGTGCTGAGTGGACGGTAACACGTACGAGGGCAGCGCAGATGTGTTTTATTATCACTTGCCGTTCTCTACAGAGCTACAACACATATTCGGGAGATATTTGGGAATCCTTTGTGATGATATTGTTTTTGCTGTGTTAAAGCAAGGTGAGTTTCTTGAGAAAAATAAGTCTCAGTCCTTATACATACTTTGAATTTAAATTATGTATGACTATAACTGAGAAATGGAAACAATTTCGTTTAGTCTGATGATAATGCGTAACTCGCGAGCAATATAATATCAATATTTACGGATTCCTCGTGCTTAATATTATCAAGGATAACGTTTCTCATAAAAATAAAATATATCTACTACGACGCTTCATTAAAAGCTTTTAACGACCAGGGTGTATAAAAACAACGTTAACTTCGCTTATGTTTCTGTTAAGAACCAAACATAAAATCCGCCACTCTATAAAATTATAAGTAGCTCGTATATTTTACCACGCACCTAAAACCTAGGAAGATTTTAATAACTTGAAAAATATTCATAATATTTTTAGTAGGTTATATTATGATTTACGATCATTAATCCCGAATAGAATGTTGGGAAATCATAAAACAACAAATAACAAATCGATATCCAATTTATTATCGTAACAATGAATCAAATCAATGGAACCTTTTATTTTGCCTTCGTTAGCCAATGAATATTAATATATTCACGTAATATTAATATATTATAGGTCATCTTATCTAATAGAATAAATCTTGTACCTACACACTGAAGGAAAATAATCTTATAAAGTATCAAATTAACGTAGAAATTACCTCGTTATTTCCTCTAATAGTTTGCAAGGGTCTGTCGCGTAGAACTTGACACCGAAATAGAACGTGTGTGTGTCGGAACTGTGAAGTTGCCGCCGCAGACGTTTCCCGGCGTCCAGCCAATGCTGCAAACCATATTTATATGAAGACGGGAATCCATCTAAGTTCGTCATGTTTTACGAGAACTACTCCGCAAACTATGGTGAACTTAAATGGATAGAGTATAGTAATGCTACGTACAATGTCCATATTCTAAAGGATTTCAGTTCACACAGGATTTAGGTAAAGCTTTTGTTTGATACGTTCATTTTTAGATAGCTATTTGGTCATATTATGTTCTAATTAGTATTTTAGGTTAATCTTATAAATATTATAGTTCGTAACTTACCGTTTGATTGTCTTGATCAACGTATCGCAATCCAAAATAAGCCGTCTCTAGAAGATCCAAGTGTCTGAATACAACATCCAGGAGTGCTTGACCAGCGCTATTATCCTGTGAATAAAAAATTCTTTTAGAATTGCTTGATACTACATTATCTGATTTTCTCTTATTGGATGAATAATAATTATATACTGAAGAAAATACTACATTTTGTAACAATTTAAAAGACGCTTATTATTCCCATAGTAACTTCGATAAGGTTTTTCTCGTATTTGCGAAGAAAATTTCTGTGAGAACGACTTAATCCGAAAGACTTAAGCAGTATGCTGTTATAATGGCAATATATTTATTTTGATTTTCCATTAACATGAAAACATTCGCATCTCTTAAAAAATTTTGTGCAATAAACTCTAAAAAAACAACGAACAAAGATCACGAATCCATCCACGCATAAGACTGGAATGAAAAAAGCGAACGAATCAAATAAAAATCGATCTCCCACGATACCGGCGCTGCTATCTCCAATTATCATTTCTCGACGCTGGGCTTTCCACAATTAAGCTAATTCGCACGCGATCCTAAGGACCTGTAAGACCAGTAGTGATGTAGACTTGGCAGTATAATGACGGGGTTCACAGCAGCTCTCACGCATCATCACGGATCAAGCCCGATCACTAATAGTAGCGTCTAAATCGTCGGTTTCAAAGGAAATTAGCAGAACCCTTCCGTCACATGCCAGTAAATTATGCTTGATACAGCATCGATGTATATTATTAAATTAACTGTTTATTTCCTTATCTGATCTTGGAAGTTTCTCGTTTAATATAGGAATCGTGGTCTAATGTTTTTTATTAATATGCATGTTGCGTTATTCTTATTAACAATTATTATGAGTCTGAGAGCATATTAAATTTTACCCACTATGATTTGGGTTTTTTCAGTACTTAATCTGACAGGTAGCAGAGTCAATAAAAAGCCTTCAATTTGCAACATACGTATATGGTTCATAATATCACAATGAAAAGGTTTGGTTAACCCTTAGGTTAACCGCACCTGTCTGTTTCTATTACAATTTAATTATGTAAAAAACTATTCAATACAGGTCGTCAGCTGTCCACAAATTCAATTGCAATATTGGACGCATATATTATTTTATCATTCATAGCATCCACTAAACTAAAATATTTACCGTAACAAATTAAATCACATAACGACTAAGCGGTTAGGTTCCATGTTATACAAACGGTATGTATCAACATTCGGTTATTCTGCGTCAGTTTGTGGGATAATTGCGAAACAGTTCGTAGAGTTGAATAATAAATGATTTAATAACAGAGCGCGTTTGCTCCGAGCGGGGTATGTTCAGTTAAAAAAACAAGTAACGATTTGAAAATTTGTCGGCAGACATGGCGGGTAGCTCATTCGTACATTGTGCTGTGTGCACGCGATCTGCGCCTCGGGCCATCAGCACTATCTATACAAAACGACAGTCTGTTTGTCGACAGCAACATTTAATTTCAAACCCTAGTGATTTATATGTATACCTATCGAGCGACGCTGAATTCCAATAGGTAGTTTGATTTATTATCCCCGCGCGACAAAAGTATCGACTGCCACCTTCATTTAGAAGTTACAATGCATTTCATTATCCTTTATACTTTTTTATATATTAACTAGTGGTCCGCCCCGGCTTCGCCCGTGGTAGCTATATGTTTAAACTATCCTATCTCTCAAGTTGGATCGAACTGCACATGGTGTGCGAATTTTATTATAATCGGTTAAGTGGTTTAGGAGTCCATTGAGGACAAACATTGTGACACGAGATTTATATATATTAAGATATGAAATTTAGATAACTTTAAAACTTCCAAACCAAGTAAAAGGTAATTGTACTTATTGTGCCCTTGTCGCCTTCTATACTCCTCTCTTTTGCTAATTTATGGCAAACATTTAATTAGGTACTCAAAAAAATAGCGTTCACTTTTCTAATTAAAGAAAAACACGTAATGATTTCCTTGTCAACCCTCTCACGAACAGGATTGAATTACGTAATTTCTTTCAAATTGGTCATAAAGAAAAATTAGAAAGGCATTGTTTAACGAAATTATGGGGGGTTCGTAATTGCTAATAGGGCTATTGAAAGTGCCTTAACAAAGTTATCAATATAACGCAAGGTGCATCTAGGTACGCAGCAGACCGTGAAATACTGTCGTCTCAATTTACTCCCGTGACAATACCTACAGTTCGCAATAGCCCCACACTTACTTCGCTAAGCTTTCCTCGTAAATTGCTATACGACTCTTCGTCTTTCTTACGTTCAATGATTTGAAACGGGAATATAATTCTTAAGCCGAGACTTTAAACAGAGGAAATGTTTTTGTTAGGTTAGCGGAGTTTCAGTGCTCAAATGCCCCACTTTAATTGAAATTGAAAAAGCCAGTCTATTTTAGGATCGCTTAAATATAATATGTATACATAGTACACACATCATATAGATTATAGATCCTTTATAAGCATATAGGGCTGCGTAATTAATGATCATTTATAAGCACATAAGGCTGCATAGTTTATTGATTATATCCAGAGAAAACTCCTACAACTTTTATTAGTATTATGGAGATAATAATTGTAAAACTTGTAAAAGGGGGAAAATTTTATGTTGCAACCAGATTTTTTTTCAAATTTATAATAAAAAGAAAATCCTTTTATCACTAATTGTAGTCTACAAATTGATAATTAATGATTTATGTAGGATTATTGGAAGTAAAACTTAAAAAATAGGTACTTACACCTAAAATAAAATTGAAATTTTTAGGTTTATTTTTTTTTGTTTCTTGAAAAATTGTCAGTGAAATCGAAAATATTTTTTAAGAATTTAATCAAAATCGAAATAAATAGAAATATATCAAATAAATAAAGCCATACAAATTACTAATGCGGAAAGAGAAAACTTGTCGTCGGTTCTGTTCAAGATAAATGTTCCTTTGTAGATAGGAAAACTGTAGGGGAAGGACGGCGATTTATCTAAAATAACCATACAATTTAACGGAAAACGTCGAACTCTCGTCGTTACCACTTTGTCCAAATTGGAAGATTTTAGCGCAATATATCTTAAGAATTTGTTTCACGAACAACTTAAGTGATATTTGGAAAAACAAAGGAGTCTCTTTGTTAATGTATTAGTTATGACTTAATATAGGACATTATTTACGAATGTTAATTACAGCGTTTGTAAGTTATTTGGTAACACTGGCAGTGTGTTCCTATGAATATTTGACTGTTTATGAATATAATTCGGAGACTAACAAGAGTTGCTCCTATGTGCGTCGTTAGTTGATTGCCGTTACAGGCTGATTTGAATGTCGCATGTTTATGCAACAGCGGAGTGAGTGTGTTTTCGGAAACATGTAAGTGAGCCACGTGCGGAGGACATGCGGAGGGCGCGGAGTCGCTCGCGATCCACTCTCACATTCACCGCGCAACAATGCGAGCCAAATAGAATTTAATATTCATAGAGACGACGTACGATTCACTGAATTCATCGCTCGCACCTTGGACCCGAGCCCCGCATATAAAAGACCTTTCTTGAGCCCCTGGGTATACTTCAAATAATTCGTCTCGGAATAGCTGCACTTCAAAAGTAAAGGAATAGAAATGGAGAAAAAATCCATGCGTTGTTTCATGATACGGCGAAATTGAAAATACCGCCGCCGTCTTTAGGGACGTCCGTGAGCTTGAAATAATGTATCCAATTTCTGATGGAGGAAATATTTAAGATTTTGCAACGAAACGTGATAGATTTGTATCGAAGTAGTTTGTTTACTTTGTATTGTAGAACTAGTATGTATGTAAAGCCTTTACCTGTATTTCATGAAATAATTCTCTTTCATCAAGTAGAACCACGCGACATGCCAGAGTCCGTGGAGCAGGACACAAACATTCCATCATCTTGATGTCTTATTCTTATGTATATTGCAGCTTTCTTTTCATCTGTAACAAATTATAATCAGTTAATTTAATAACAAAGAAAATACTTAATAAAATAATGTAAACATTTTGTACAATAATTAATTCTTAAACGCTTCATTTGGAGCATGCAGACATTATACATTCGCGGTTACGATGCAATGTTTATCTTGTGCATTGCTCAGGTATTCCAAAACATGAATGTTACGTACATTTTCTCGCTCAAAGCTAAAGTTGTTTGAAGGCAATTACGGAGTTATTTGCAGCGAGACTCAATAGTAAAATCACCAAAGGGTTGGTCGAAACCAAATATATCCTCGTTAAAAGTTAGTCCAGGGAAACGCGCGCACCGCTTTCTGTTTTAACAATTTTATTTTAATTAGTAGCAGCGCCCGCCCTAATAGGCGGATTTGATTTGACGGGATTTTTCAAGCTCACGTTTGCATACAATTTTATTAGTGAGTATTGATGGACGCGTATTGTGCCCGGGGAACGCCAGACTTTCCGCGACTAAATTGAACTTTCCCTTTTCAGACTGCACGTTAATAAAAATCATACAACGCCGCCCTATTCAAATACGTTGTAAAATTAAAATATGGATTTTTTAAACATTAAACTTATTCTTTGCTGTATACCTGTAAAGGTGGCAAACAAATATCATTAAAACTGTGAATGTAGCGCAACACGAACCTTCTAACAACTGAGCAAAGTGAGAACTTGGAAACAAACAACAAAGACGGCAATACGAGCTATTAATCCGGACGATCCTGACAGAGATTAGTGCTCCCACTATTGACCCCACACGGAAGCTGCCGCCCCCACGCGTAGAAAACATTTCCCGCCATTGTCTCAACAAGAAGAAAATGTGATTTGACATTATAACTTGTTCCTACGATCAGGCTCGAACACGAAAATTTATGAGGGCATGAACCAAACATTGACTAAATTATGATGTTCTCGTGTAAAGCGGCAAGAAACTGTTAGAGCATAAAATCAGTAGAGACATATTTATTTATATAGTCACACGATAGAAATAATTACAGAGGCCTAAAGATCCTATTATTCGACCAAAACTAGTTAGGTACAATTCCTTCCAATCAATCTATAAAATGTTTTTAATTCGCACAATTAAAAATATTTCGCTTCCTGATTTCATTTTCCTCTGAATACAATCTTGCAATTATTTTAAAGACGATTTTGTTTTCTGATTAAAAAAGGTAAGAAATAATCGTATGATGGACTTATATGCCTTCAGTAAGAGAATTACATCGCGGCGGTTACCGTTGCAATTTCCCACTTCTTTGTTTATTAATTCCTATCTTTTACGATGCACATGGGAATGGAATGAAAGCAATCATTATATTTCATTTCTCTTACTCTGTTAAAATATTAATTGGAACATAACACCAACACTTTAATTATGTTTAATTTATGAAATACTCATTCGCAGGAAAGCTTCAACAAAATCTTTGAATTCAGTATTTGTCGTTGTTAGCATAAATAAATTACTTTAAATTCAAATTAAATGTAAGGAAAACTTTAAAATTCCTCGCGCGAGGCCCGTCTTCTTGTTATTTGTCAATTCCAGCGGTGGCAATAATAATTCAATACGTAAGGAATTATAAAAAACATGCGAAACTGTTCAAAAACAAAAGACACTGTATAAATCTCATCTATCTGTCTATCAGGACTGTAGTAAAATAAAAAATTGCATGCTGCATATTGAATTTGATATTTTGATTTTCCCCCTAGGCCGAAGACGGAGGTTTGAATTCCGTCTCGTGTTCGATTTTTTCTATTCTTTAAGAATTTATATGCCGCATATTGATAATAATATACAGTATATTACATTTTGAAGTGATTTATTGTAGTTAAGGCTAATACTCATAATAAAAAAGTAGTTCTTGATAAGGACCTATACTAATATTATGATCTTGTCGTATATAAAGTGGAAGTCAAATATATGCAAACCCGAAGCTTTTTCTATATTCCGGTGCTCAAATTATCCTTTAAGTGCAATATATTAATATTGCACACAAGAGGCTAGAATTGCTTCTCGAATCGAAAGTAGAGCCACGGAAATGCTTCACGCTATGATATGATAGAATATTTAAATTAAAGGTAATATTTAAATAAAATTCAAATTGAAATCAGTATTAATAGTTACTTCAATATTGCACAATAACAAAGATTATATTTACTTCAACAAGCTTTGTTATTACAGTAATCATAATTATTAATTACGGACTTTACAATATAAATTATAGAAGTAATCCAAACGGTAAAGTCTACAACATTGGGAAAAGCTCAATGTGTTATTTTTTTACCAAAATTAAGCAAACGGTTTAAAAAATAGCCCGTTATTTGTTACTTATAATATGTATAATTGATAAAAAATACCACACATACCTTAACGTAGCATTTCATTATTATCGGATTTTAAATACCTATGTATAGCAGTGTTTTAATATTAAAGAAAGTATCCGAGAGAAAGTTAAGAAATCATAATATTAAAACTATGCCAATTTATAACTGTATCTATCTATAAATATTATTTAGTATGTGTAAATGTGTCTAGTGTTATATCTTCTTTAATCATCAAGAGATAAAATATGTAAATATATTTTAAGGTTAGGTAGGTACACCAAAAGTTGAATGAGCGAGTTCAGAAATGTTCATTCGTAATCAGAAGCTTGATCTAAGCTTTTAGATATACTTTTTACACTTGTCTGTTAAATTTATATGAATTATTCCTTAATTATGTTTTTGAATTTTTATACTAGCTGACCCTGCACATTTTTGAGAGTGCGTGAAATATACTACCTACCGGCTACCATCAATAATATAATAAGTAAAAAGTGAAGATAGCTTACCAAACAACAATCGATCTTAAAATGTGTCGTGAAAGTAAGAAGGCATGATTCAACTATCTTGAGCGAAAAAGAGACATTTTAAATAAAGTGGCTAATTAGCTCTACATTCTGATGTGCCACTCCCGGAGCGCTAATAAAACCTATCACACCTTTTTACTTATATCATTGCCTACCACAAACAAACTATAAATCAAAATTTTCATATTGTTTCTAAATATACTTAACACAAAATAAGTAAATATCATTATGAAAAAAATAGATTTTATGTTTATTAATATTAATATTCTCTCAGTTACACAGGGCTAATAAAGCCTTTTACTACCTTCTTAAGCCTTTGTCATGACTTCTTCACGACTTATTAAGCTTACCTACCATTTCATTATTTTTAGGGAGACTCATTTTGTTTTGCTAAGTATTAGAAGTGTGTACTGTGTAGGCCTTTAATATTTATGTTATATTATCTATAATATAATCCTACTAATATTATAAATGCGAAAGTTTGTGAGGATGGATGTATGTGTATGTGTTTGTTTGTTACTCTTTCACGCAAATACTACGGAACCTATTACAATGAAATTTAGCACACATATAGAGGGTAACTTGGGCAAAGCCGCGGGCGGGAAGCTAGTATTTAATAAACATATTACATGGAACAGATATTTTTAATATATATCAGGAATCCTAAAACGAAAATGAAAAAACTAAAATAAATAACATAGTATTTTAATCCACAACAAAAGATCTATCTAATTATTTTGAATTCTATCAAACTCTATCAACATACAATTAAGACCGACTCTATCTGTTCGTGACGATTAAGCTTACTGTAAAATATTCGAAACATCATATTTAACTGACGTAATGTAAAATTTACATTGCAATTTTTCATTTATTCCGCTCAGTGTAAATTAGAAAATGAAATATGAAATCAAATATAAAAATGCACCGTTGTAACCGGTTTCATGTTACGTAGCGCGTATTAACATACCCCTTGAACTATTACTTGTGTGCCCAACAGTGAATTTGTTTGGAGCCGTGTGGTGTGTGCCCGGAGTCGCGATTAGTATGCGCAAAGCAGACGCGTGACGGCATGCACTAGCGTCCGCCCGTACTTGAGTCTACCTCGTGTTATCGTCATATGATCTGCCCAGTGGTTACAATCGGGTGCGATGCTCATGGACAGACTATTGAATATAATGTATTTAGTAACTAATATTGTTTGTTTGTTTCCATGGATATTGTGGAATTTATATTTGGTATTACTTGAGCTGGAATTTGATACTAAGATGTTGTTAGTGAATAGATTGCATTCGCGTTCCAAATCTAGTTCAATAATTAAGTAGTTTTTAATTTTTCTTCCCTATAAGAAACAAACCTTTTGTAGCTTTAAAGAGTTGTTAAAACATTGTACCGATAGCTGTTCTATTATGGCTATGCCCATGCTCCATAGGATACATTTATACTATAGATAGATCTGTGTGAGAGATAGAGTCAATACTCAATGACATACGTTTGACTAACAGAACGTGAATTCATTTATGCTACCGTCAATTTGAATGGATAAAGTGCTTTTATGAAATCGAAATATTTTGATTGCTAAAACTAAATAATAGGACGATAGAGATAATTTTCCAATATCTATAAAAGCCTTTCAATGAGCAGCATCGTTATTCGCTACCAGACATACTGTGCTTTTAATTTGCATATTACTCTATTTGTTCGCTGAGCCAAAATATTTAGAAGATCATAATGTAGCATAATTTTGCCGGGGTTAAACGAAAACAAAAGATAAACAGAACGGTTGGCTACGCAGTTTCAAAGACAAAGCTCCTATTACGACTTAGAAATGAGTCATAATTGGGCGAGTTAATAAGAGTTGTAAGGAATGAATAATTTATGTAACGTAAAAGTAATTTTGCGAACGAATTTCAGTGTGGTCGTTGTTACAAAACGTTGAGATTGAATTGCGCCTACATATTAAGTCAAATGACCCAGCTCGAATTTTATGCGCAATAAGTCACTAGCAATGTGCGTTGCATGTTGTTGTAGACACGCGTTATAGGAGGTGATGTTTCACGTTAGGGAATAAATTGATCCGAGAGGCCATATCTCGGCGGGCGGACGTTGTAAAGTTAGCACGCTGCATGACTGAGGCCACACTTTTCGCGCTTCCAAACGTTAAACCTATTATCCTCTCACCTATTCAAGATTTAGCTATTATCATCCAGAAGTACATTTAAATCATTTCCTGAAAATACTGTTACCCCCCTGTCTGTTTTTTAAAGCGTATAAAAAATAAAGGAGATGACGCAAAGCGTACAAAAACAACGGCCGCTGTGGAATTCAAATTACTTATAAGTGGAACGTCTGTGTTGTATTTTTCATTTACTTGTTTCTTTTTTGTTTACACAAATTATTCCGGGATAGTGATGACTGATGATAATATCATCTTTCGAAAATTATATCAACATAGAATTTTAATAATAAATATTAAACAAATACAATGTAGGTATCTAATATAAAGTTAACAAATGACTTGGACTAGAGTACTTGCTTGGAAAAGAGCCAAAAGCACGAATTGCTTACGAATGATATAACATCGGCGACATACGTTGCTCGAGCAAATTGCTTAAAGTGCTTGTGAATTTTAAAAAGTACCAAATAGTCGTGTAATAAAAAAGAATTCAAATCGGAGCCAACAAATATAGGGTGCTATTAAGAGAATTGTTAACTACAGTTTTGACTTTGAAGACGGACGTTGAGATGATTTTTTAAGTTGTGGATACGTTCATTATTATGAATAATTTCTCGGCTCTCAAATTACGGCAGGTAGCCCGGGGCGATCTCTCTCGTAACAATCAGAAGAACAGAGCATGTGAAGGCTCACCTCCATACGCCGGCTACTCCGCCCACAGTTTAAAATTCTCAAAAGAGGCCTGGGAATTAACTAGTTCGTCGTACTGATTTTATTATAGAGTAGATCATTAAACATACTACGAGATCGAAATAGATTACTATATAATAAGTGTGTGCTCTTTGTTTCCAATGATAACTGCTTATTTGGAGCTGGGAAAAAATTAACGTTTATGGCAGGGTAAATTTAATTGATTGACATGATTAAATATCTTTTTTTTTATTTAAATGTAAATGCTAATGAAATGTGTATTATGAAAATAATATGCCTATCCATTTTGACCTCAAGGTGTAAGTCGTTAGTATAATAAAATTTAGCTAGCTTAGTACGTTTGGGGGCAACAGGGGTTAAGTGAGCAACTAACGAAGAAGAATAATTTAAAACATCAAAGCTTGCACGGCACTCAGGTACTTTGTGAAATAAGGCAGGTCCTCAGCATTAAATGTTTCAAATTATACGGATCGTCACAATTTCATCTAAGTTCCGCAACAATGAACCAAACATCGTCGTTTCCAGTCTTCGCGATTCGGCAGCCCGCATAACAAGAGGTTAAATTAAATAACAACGAAACTTTGAGAATCTCACCGTCTGAAGTGGTGTAGCGTGAAGCGGATGGAACGATATTAGTTCGATTCCTATTGGAAGTTCTGACCGCAAACTGTTCGTGACGGGCTCTCGAATACGTTGCGAGTAGACTTCCCCGCTTTTGCGTGCCAGTTCACACAATAATTAAGAGGTGCTTTTTATTTGGGAAGCTTATAAATTATGAAACATTTTTTTTATTTTTTCGACTTTTGTCAACTTTCGAACAATCTTTCTAATAGAGTTGGTATATTATTTACTTCAAAGTTATAAATATCAAAATTGATAGAGTTGACGACAGTATAATATAATACATAGGAGATTGCCTTTGTATCGGCCAAATTATACAACGTCTAGTCTATTTGCGCGATCATCACTGAATTTCGAGCGTTGTGACCGACACAATTGAATCTGCTAATCGGAAATGGGCATTGTCCGACGGAGGTACCTTTGTAGTAAATGCATGACAATCACGCCGCGCCCGCGCTCTCCGTCGATTTAGCGCGAATAGCCTGTGATATATACATATGAACTGTGCAATACATTTATAACATTTAACTGAATAATAAATTTAACTCACATTGAACTCAATAAAACAAGGTATTTTATTAATAAACAAATTATAAAATGAAATAAAGTTTTCATTCATTCGTGTTACGAAATTCAGCAAATTAAAATTTAATACAAACAGCACTTAACAAGCTCCGCATACGAATGTAAAAAGATATTACATTATGTTAATATTAACAAGTTTATTTATTTCCCCTAATTTATTCGAGACACCATCAAAGCGTCAATAAAAGACGCTAAAATATGCGCATTTTTCTCAACTTCATTTTTAAAAGAAATTACATAGTCAAGACTTTTTACAAGAATAACATGATCTACATTTGCGGTTACAAGGAACAATGGCATCAAAGAAGAATTTGAAGTTTATAGCCCTTAAACCGCGATTAACAAATCGAAATGGGGACAAGAGGACCCTCGACCCCAGAGCGAACCTGCCAGCACTCTCGAGCACAAGTAAACCAAACCAGCAAGCGATTAAAGATTTTATAGTAAAATACGCAAACACGCAATGAAGGATTCATTAAAATGTTTTTATACGAAATCCAATTAACCTTCAATTTCGACTCAGTTTCGTGATTGACGACTATAAAGTATAAAGTAAGAAAAGTAAAATGTATTTCATTTCCATTTCGTAATTGAATTTCTTTGATTGACATCAACAAATCTGGACAAATCATTCATAAATACAGTCAGTATACAGGGTGTAATCGTTAAGTGTGCACAGGCGATTTTTCCGTAACTATTAAAGATAACAAAAAACTTTAAACTGATATCGAAAGTACTTAACCTAATGAGTAAAATGGCCGTAATACATTTTTAAAAATAAAACGAGACATATCAAAAAAAATATCTTTAAACCCTCCCATACATTTAGTATGAGATATGAATATCCCATGTACATTTAATATGAAAGATTTTAGCTTTCTCTTTCTTTTTTTGGTTTTCTGCTTTAATTACTTCGCAAATTTGAAGGGAAGTTCATTTAGAAACTTTAAATAGAGCTCCTCATTGTATTACACAATGAGGACGTCATTTCGAAAATCTGCTATGAATACAAAATGTATGGGAAATCAAATGTATGGGAGCGTTTAATGTAACATTTTTGGATATTTCTCGTTTTATTTTTAAAAATTTATTATGGCCATTTTACTCATTAGGTTAAGTACTTTCAATATCAGTTTTAAGCTTTTTGATATCTGCAATAGTTACGGAATAATCGCTTGTGCACACTTAACGATTACACCCTGTATAAATATTAAGAAACCTAGGTCTTAGTAGGTAGTAGGTACATTGTTTTAGTATGTACTTCAATTACTTAGTACCGTTAATTATTTTTTTATTTTCTCATAAAGACATAGAATGAATGTATGAAGCATTTTTTTAAGGCGCGGAATAGAGTAAAACCCAGCTCTAGCCGTTTTTTGTACTGTTTTCTGGAGCTATCTCCTTTTTATCCAAAAGATATATCAACTAAATAAAAATACATTAAATTTCTACATATTCTTGGCTCAAAAATGGTAAAAGTATTTTGTTATTTTATTGACTTAAAGTTTAATTAATCTCCTCCCAAAGAAATCCCAGAAATTAGAAATAATTATGTATACCGTGTATCTCCTCTTAAACTAATGATTCTTTTGATTTGGTATTTACACTATTGGATAGGCAATTTCATTACGAAAATTATGGTAAAAATTTTTTTTGGATAGGACCTAAACTAGATTTTATAAACATTTTATTCAAAATTTTGGGCGTATTCGCAACTATATCTCTTGCGCTTGTATGGGAGATTCAGTCGGCCGCTAGGTCTCGAGGGTGAAGCTTGTGTCGTTTGTCGCCGTGAGCGTCACATGACAATCACGTGACCCATGTTTATTCGAATCTACGAATATCAAACAATGAGCGAGGAATAGACGCTACTACTATTAATTTATAGTGAGATTTTAGAAATCATCAATAATATAATAACTGGTCAATGAGCTTTAGTTATTATAATATATTATATAATTATGATATTTAGTTTTTAAAACATTCAAATGCTTATGCTTTATAAATATAAATTTTTTAATAATCGAAAATATTTTATAAAAATTATTATAAATTTATTAATTTATGCAATAAATCACATTTTACTTTTTAAGTTTTTAGTGACTAAGTATTAGGATTAGACAAACAACATTTTAAGTTTTAAGTATACTACTTTTTGTCATGGGTGTCATTTTCATGGTTTTTGCGGTAGCTATTACCCAATATGAGGTCAAAACTAAAATCCAAGATGGCGCCGAGAAAATTTTTACATCTTTTTGTCATGGGTGTCATTTTCATGGTTTTTGGGGTACCTATTAACCAATATGAGGTCAAAATTAAATTTCAAGATGGCGCCGACGATAATTTTACATCTCTTTGTCATGGGTGTCATTTTCATGGTTTTTGGGGTACCTATTAACCAATATGAGGTCAAAACTAAAATCCAAGATGGCGCCGACGAAAATTTTACATTGTGAGGAGTATATATAATGTAAGATTTTACAATAAATAAATCAGTCTGTATCTGGATCTCGATAGTATCATTTCTCTCCCAACACAAGAACCTTATATGGCGACCCTGCCAGGGCTAGCATTCCGCTAGCCATATATGGTGCATCGTGTCAATTGTCACCATGACGAAAAATATACATCTATATTTCGCCGTGCCGCGACACTTGTGTGTGTTTTAGAATTGATCAAAGAATATGGGATCTACAAATACAAAAGAAGAATTCATTTTAGCCCAAAATTCAGCAGCAGCGAATAATGCCGATATAAGGCAAATTGCGAACCACGCAAGTAACACTAATATACTACTACTGATAATTCTAAGCATTGTGGCAGTACTATTTATTTACGGAACATACAGACTTTATAAAAACTGTCATAAAAAATGGATTATAAATGAAATTGCGAGAAATTCCGTAAGAAAATCTGTAAGATGGCGTGGAGGCATTCAACATGATCCAGAAGATATAGCCTGAGGTGTGCCTAAAGTGCAGTGCAGTGCAGTGAAAAAGTGTAATAAAAAAAAAAAAATGAAAAATAAATCTAAAAAAAATGTGTTAGTGCAAAAAAAATGGACAATTTAGAGGACTTTAGAAGTTATAATTTTAATTTTTAATTATAATATGGATACTTATATAAGGTATATAATACATATAATTATATAATAATAATAAAAATATAATATGTTAGAAAGTGTTCGCGTGTAATGAATGTTACTCGGTATGTATATTAATATTATTATCATAAGGTTTATAATTTTTCTATATGGCAGAAACTTTGAATGAATTATATAATAGTTTGGTTGAAATAAGAAAATATTTGATAAAAATAGGACCAAGTCGTAGAAAAGGTAGTTTAGTTGTTAAAAAATTAGCAGATGCTGATATTTTACTCAGAGATTTTAACATATTTTTAGAAAATTATTCTAATAAGAAAAGTAATTTTAAACAAAGTGAATGTATTTTAATAGATGACTTAACTTGTAATTTTTATAAAATTTATGACGAAATATTAAACTTGTGTTCTGAAGAATCAACTTGCAAAATGACTTCTAAATTCGATTTAAAAATTGCTTTACAGCTTTTACCTGTTTCATCTGATGATGAGACAAGTATAAAACAGTTAATTGATGGGATTGAATATTATAAAACAGAATTAGACGAGTCATCCCAAAAACAATTAATTAATTTTGTATTAAAGAGCAGACTATCACAGGCAGCCAAATTAAAATTATCTTTTACATATCATAATATTGACGACTTAATAAAAGATATTAAATTAAATTTACTGCCTAAAAAATCTGCTTCTGCAATACAACGTAGATTACAAAACGCAAGTCAAAATAATATGTCTATTGATGACTTTGGTAAAGAAATAACAGAAATGTTTGTGGAGCTTACGATCGCTCAATCCGATGGCAATCCCGAACACTTTAAGGTTCTTAAACCATTAAACGAGAAACATGCCATCAAGTGTTTTTCTAATGGATTGAGAAATCGCAGGCTCAATACAATCATTTGTGCAAGAAATTATAGCTTTTTAAAAGACGCTGTTCAAGCCGCAATTGACGAAGACGTTAATTCTTCGCCAACAACTGATATTTTAACTATGAATTATAGAGGCCGAGCTTTCCATCGACCAGGCCGGGGACGATCCTCATTCTCAGGTAGACCCCAAACCCAACAGTATAGAGGAGGACACCAGAGATTCGTACGGGGACGATCCACGTTCACAGGTAAGCCGCAAGCGCAGCAGTATAGAGGAGGCCATCCGAATTTCAATTACAGAGGACGAGGTAAGTCTTATTATAATAAATCATATCAAACTAATAAACATACGGTAAATAGACTAGTATCAACGGTAACCGAGCCTGAAACGGTTCAAGATATTCAAAACACGAGCAAGTTTTTTCGTGAATAAAAACCATATTTTATCATTTAATAGTAATACGGGTTTTGTTAAAATAAAAATGCAAAATAATTATTGTTACGATTTGTTAGTCGATACCGGTGCATCAATTTCAGTCATAAAGTATAAACATGTTCGTAATCAAAACATTCATATCCATAAAGAGAACATCTTAGTCAGCGGTATAGGCGGTAAAATAAGATCGATTGGATATGCTTACTTAAATTTATTTCTAGGAAATCAAACACTACAGCATAAGTTCTATGTTTTTAAACACTTACCATGTAAGGCAGATGGCATTCTCGGACAAGACTTTTTAAGGGTGCTATTACGTATTTTTACAAAAACACGCTGTTTTTCGGTACCATTTTAACTTAAAGCAATTACACGTGAGAACATAGTAATATCTTAATTTAAAGATAATATATTCAGCTCTACGTTCATCTTATAAAAATTGTACGACGTCATACAAAATTGTCGCTGAAATACGATTTTCCCAGCACAATAATCGCATAAAATGCAAAAAAATGGGGTCTAAAACGGTACCATTTTAAGAAAATTAAAAGCCTAATCTATCTTCTTACCTATACATTATTGAGGGATATATAGTCCTTTATAGATTATGATAATTTTTTTGTATCTAAATCAAAATTTTATTTCAATTATTAGCAAAATTAAAAATACTTGTCGATTTCTTCATACATTTTGCTCTCGCGGGTCGTCAGACCGCGCTCAGAAGCGCTCTTGGAAGGACGGGTGTATCGCTCCTCGTCCCAAAAATAAAAACGAATAAGAAAAAGATTATTGTGCGTGCACTGTCGTTTTCGTGATTTGAAATATTTGATACTTTATAAGAGTAAACTGTATAAGTTTCATATTCCAATTATTTGTAATTTTAAATTATGTTTTAAAAATTACGTTGACTGAGATCCTCTTTTTTATGGGTTGTTGAACGGATTGGTGGGGTAAAGCAATTTGACAAAACTTAAATCCAAAATGGCGCCGACGAAAATTTTACATCTTTTCGTCATGGGTGTCATTTTCATGGTTTTTGGGGTAGCTATTAACGAATATGAGGTCAAAACTGAAATCCAAGATGGCGCCGACGAAAATTTTACACCTTTTCGTCATGGGTGTCATTTTAATGGTTTTTGGGGTAGCTATTAACCAATATGAGGTCAAAACTAAAATCCAAGATGGCGCCGACGAAAAATTTGACATATTTTCGTCATGGGTATCATTTTCATGGTTTTTGGGGTAGCTATTAACAAATATGAGGTCAAAACTATAATCCAAGATGGCGCTGATGAAAATTTGACTTTTTTTCGTGATGGGTGTCATTTTCATGGTTTTTGGGGTAGCTATTAACGAATATGAGGTCAAAACTAAAATCCAAGATGGCACCGACAAAAAATTTACATCTTTTCGTCATGGGTGTCATTTTCATGGTTTTTGGGGTAGCTATTAAACAATATGAGGTCAAAATTAAAATCCAAGATGGCGCCGACGAAAATTTTACATATTTTCGTCATGGGTGTCATTTTCATGGTTATTGGGGTATCTATTAACGAATATGAGGTCAAAATTATAATCCAAGATGGCGCCGACAAAACTTTTACATCTTTTCGTCATGGGTGTCATTTTCATGGTTTTTGGGGTAGCTATTAACCAATATGAGG